>JAMPIV010005751.1:0-129026 GCA_024509875.1 Oreohelix idahoensis | reverse complement strand
GGTTTTGCTGGCGCGGGGGGTTGGGGGGCAGGTTTGTTTGATGACACGGGACTGTCGGGTTGGTGATTTTGCTTGGGGAGTTCCTTGATGGTAGGTGGGCCGCCGGGGGGGGAGGAGGCGGGGATCGGGGGGCGGTCCACGGCGAAGGTTGGGGCGGTTATTGGGTACCATACCCAGGGGGCTAAGAGTGGGGGGGTTGTATTGTGTTTCACCACACTCCCCACCGTAGTAAGTTGGATTGGAGGGTTGTAACCCCACCGGACCCACACGCACCGGTGTTGTGTTGGTGGCAGGATTTATGAATGGGGGGGGGGGGGGGGGGGGTTTCGTGCCGCCAAGGCACGCGCGGGCGCAGGTGAGGGGGTGTGGGGGTGGGGGGGTAGTGGGGGGGGGGGGGGGGCGGGGGGGGGGAAGGGGGGGGGGGGGGGGGGGTGGGGGGGGGGGGGGGGGGGGGGGGCGGGGGGGGGGGGGGGGGGGGGTGGGGCGGGGGGGGGGGGTGGGGGGGGGGGGGGGTGGGGGGGGGCGCGGCCGGGGGGGGGGGGGGGGGGGGGGGGGGGTGTGGGGGGGGGGGGAGGGGGGGTGGTTTGGGGGGGGGGTTTGTTTTGGTGTGGTGGGTTTGTGGGTGAGTGGTGGGTGTTTTTGGTTGTAACTTGGTGTGGTTGTTGGGGGGTTATGGTGTTTGGGGGGGGTTTAGGGGGGGGTTGGGGGGGTGGTGGGGGGGGGACGGGGTAATTGGTGGTAGGGGTGGTTTGGGTGGGGGTGGGGGGTTGGGTGTTGGGGGTTTGGGGTAGGGTGGGGGTTTAATATGGGGTGGGGGGGGGGTGTGGGGGTGGGGGTTGGGGGGGTGGGGGGTGGGGTTGTGGTGGAGGGGGGGTGGGGTGTGAGTGTGGGGTTGGGGTGGAGGTTTATTAAGGGGTGGGGTGGTTGGGTGTTTATTATGGGTGGGGGCTGGGGGTTGGGTGGGTTTTTTGTTGTGCTGTTTGTGGTTGGGTGGTTGTGGGGTGTGTGGTGGGTTGTGGGGGGGGGGGGGGGGGGGTTGGGTTGGTGGTTTGTTTTTGACACGTTATGGGGGGGTTTGGGGTTAGGGGGGGTTTTTGTATTGTTGTTATCTGGTTGTAGGGTGTTTGGAGGAGATTTGTGTAATGTGTCTCGTAATTATCCCCTCATACGCTACCAACACCACCATCCCTAACTGGGTTACAGTGTTTACAATTGGGCGTTGTGATTATTGTTTTGGGTTGTGTTTTTGGTTTGAGAGTTGTTGGTTTTTTTTTGTGTTGGTGCTTGTTGTTTTCCACAGTTGGGTTGTATGTGGGGGAGTGTGTTACGTGTCAAAGTTTTGGTGGTCCCATAATCCCATAAGGTTTTTTAATCGGTTGTTAAGCCAGTTTTTTTTTGTTTCCTTTCAGTGCAAGCAACAGGGAATTGTGTTGATTTTTGCTTTGGTGTATTGTGAGGCATAACGTAATAATATGTTGATAGTTGTGGATTTAATTTTTTACTTTTTGGTATAAGATGCATGTAATTCGTTGTCATAGGTTATTTTTTTACTGAGAGTGATGTGCTTTAGGGTATTAACCTGGTGGTTTAGTTATAGGAAATCCAGAGTAGAAAATGTTGTTTTTTGGGTTAATATTGTAGAATTTATGTTTTGTTTAAGTTTGTTTTCCGATCTATGTTGTAACAGAACTTAAAGACAGAGAAGAACCATATTTTTGTTAAAACTTTTGTTGTTAGTGTCTCCCAGCCTTAGAACAGATTCAGCTGAACAGGTGCTCGTTGATTTGGTTGAAGCCCTAAATCTTTGTAATCTCGACATAAACTGATTAACAAAAGTAGTGGACCCGGTGTGTTACACTTTTTTTCGATGAAACAATATAAATTGGGGTAACAAGTTTTTCCAATTTTGATTCGAAATGAAAAATTTTGTTGACTTATTTATTGAGCTTTGTTAATCAATATAGTACATGTTCATTTGTGCTGTTAATTAAGGATATAACACTTATCAGCCTGTTATTTTCGTATAATTTATCCATGTGATCTTATTATTGTCTCTTGCTACGCTAATTCAACGTTTTTTTCATTGACTTAGATTTTTTCACAATGCCGACAGAAATGGTACTAATGTGTACTCATTCTTAGAAAGTGCTGTCCTTTTTCTTGGTTTGGTTGACACAAAACGGCAGAGTTATCGTTCCTTTTAGCCCACCCAAGACTGAGGGGGACCAAAGATTGTAAAGTCTGGTCAACCTCTATGCTCCTGCGGAGTTCCAGGCAGCGGGATTGACTGCATATGTTTTATTATACGATCTCAAAGGGGTTAATGACAGACTGTATACCCTCTAAGATATCAAGACATTGTTATGATGTTTTTTTGTGTTCGACTTGCGAAGTCAAAAGGATGCAGGTCGATGCCCTCAGGTAAGCTCTAAATCAAGGTGACAGCTTCTTCCTCTTCAGTCGGTCGGTATCTCTGGCGTCGTCTCGGTGATGTGTGATTATGCATAAAATCCGCCCGATTATATAGGTAGGTGAATTCTTAAGCAATGCTTTCGGTTGGTTCCTGGCGGAGCAAGCTGATTGGTTTCCTCCGGTTTCGTCTTTTGCTCGTACAGCCTAATTTTATTCAGTTTTAATCCGCCATCTTGCGTGAACATGATGGCCGTTAATTTATTCTGTCTCAGAGACTGCTGAACGGTGCTCGTTGATTGGTTGAAGCAAATCTGTATCTCGACATAGTGATTAACAAAGTAGTGGGTTACACTCGTTTCACGACACCCATCTGCATGATCGCAGTTCTGAACTTCACTAGATCAGCCATGGCGTTACTTAGATAGGGTATGTATATTTACTATAACCCAATTATTGTAATTAAACTTAATTAATTTAAATGAACAAAAAATTTCCGTGCAACTTTGTGAGCATCAACTATTTACTGAGTACTAAATGGTACTCCTCCTAAGAAAATATTGTTTTTTTTTTTTTTTTTAAATCCTATTATAGAATTTTTTTTCAAAAATCTGTTTTTTTTTTTATCTATGGGTGGCACAAGATAGAGTTAGTAGATAGATGAATAGACTAAGTATGGCTCAAGATATACAGAAATATCCCAGGAACGAGCCCCCAGTGTGGCGTGAGGTTTTTATTGGCTTTAAGATCAGTATAGTACTGACAATTACAGAAATAGAATTTCTGCAGAAAAATGGTGAAGTCCCAGTGTCTGAGAGGACTACTGGTATCACAAATTAGTTACGGCTGTGAATGATCTGATCTCGAAACAATAGTAGAGAGGAGACCGACATAAAGTGCCACCTCCGCTGTGTAACTAACTGTGATATTAAAAAAAAACCAAGGAAACAGATTTTACTTAACACTGATAAAATTGACAAGTCGTTCAAATACAATTTCCTTATTATTTATTTAGTATATACACTATCTACTCTTGTGCTGAAGGGTGAATGTTGAAAAATGGAATGTAATGAATTTGTAAGTTTACATATGATTTACAAATATTTATATTTATATAGATATGTAAATAAATATTACAACAAGTTTTCCTATTATAGGAACAAAAATTATATCAGCTGTGCTGTTATTCAATTATAGTACATGTATCAGCTGTGCTGTTAATTAAGGATATAACACTTATCAGCTATGCTGTTAATTTTGTCTCTTGCTATGCTACTTCACTTTCTCATCACTGACAGTTTCTATGCTCACAATGCTGACAGAAATGGTACTAATGTGTACTCATCTCTCTAAGGTCTGTTCTTCTTTGTTTGGTTCACACAACATCGGCTGAGTATTGTTCCTTTAGCCCACCCAAGACTGAGGGGGACCAAAGATGAAGAGTCAGGACAACCTCTATGCTCCTGCGGAGTTCCAGGCAGCTGGATTGACGACCCACGATCTCAGTTTTTATGACACGAATAAAACCTGTAACAAGGAAAAATAGGGGATAATTTCTGTCATCAAGCCCACCTATTTCTAATGTGGATGAAATGAGCGTGTGCCTCGGGTGTCTGCATGTAGGATGAATGACAACATGGCTCAGTATGATTTAGCAATAGCGAGACAAGACATGTGTCTACTTGCAAAACATTCTTTCTGATAAGCTAATACATGAATACATTCAATAATATAAATTCAATGCATGAATACATTCAATAATATAAATTCAATACATGAATACATTCAATACATGAATACATCCAATAATATGTACACCTAGGTGTGATACAACAATGTCCTTCCCCCTATAATATACCAGGCCCTCTCTGACGAGTGCTATACAAGCTGGTAACATATATCCTAACAATATTGTTATATTCTGATGATAGGAGTATATGTGACGAGGACTGTCTGGTTATATATATCAGGTGGGAGTTATAGGAGACAATAGATTGGAGTTAGATGAGACAAGAGATTGAGTCCTAACAAGGACTGTTTTGGTTATATTTCAGTTGGTTTTATCTGAGATAATAGACTGAAGTTATAGGAGACAATAGATTGAGTCCTAACAAGGACTGTTTTGGTTATATTGCAGTTGGTCTGAGATAACAGATTGAAGTATGGGAGACAATAGGTTGAGTCCTAACAAGGACTGTTTTGGTTATATGGCAGTTGGTCTTATCTGAGATAATAGACTGAAGTCATGTGAGACAATAGATTGAGTTATAAGTCCTATTAGTCTTTGTCTATTCAATCTTAATAGGAAATACAATCATTATACTTAATTTCCCCAAGACTTAATTTCCCCAAGATACAATCAGTAACCTGATAGGTAGTATAAATGACACACAACAAATACCAACATTATAGACCTTCTGAAAGCCTATTTTCCTAAAGGTTATCGTAAATATATTTACCCTCTAAGATTCAAACAGGCCAGTTTTTGACTCGACTTAGCGAAGCAGGTGCAGGTCAATGCCCTCAGGTAAGCTCTAAATCAAAGTTGACAGCTCTTCTCACCCAGTCGGTCGTCTCTGGCTTCGTGTTCGGTTGCGTGCTTAGCATAAAATCTCGCCCGATTATATAGGTAGGTGAATGCTTAAGCAAAGCTTTTGGTTGGTTCCTGGCGGAGCAAGCTGATTGGTTTCCTCCGGTTTAGTCTCAAGCGCTGTAAAGCCTAATTTTATTCAGTTTTCCTCCGCCATATTGCGTGAACAAGATGGCCGTTAATTTATTCTGTCTCAGAGACTGGTGAACGTTGCTCGTTGATTGGTTGAAGCAAATCTGTATCTCGACATAGTGATTAACAAAGTAGTGGGTTACACTCGTTTCACGACAACCACTGACACTTGTCTGGTACTTTTCATCTCTTATACCACTGACACCTGTCTGGTACTTTTCATATCTTATACCACTGACACTTGTCTGGTACTTTTCATCTCTTATACCACTGACACTTGTCTGGCACTTTTCATCTCTTATACCACTGACACTTGTCTGGTACTTTTCATCTCTTATACCACTGACACTTGTCTGGTACTTTTCATCTCTTATACCACTGACACTTGTCTGGTACTTTTCATCATTTCCACATTGGTGACCTTATCAGACCATTTCAATCCTTCTACTCTTCACAAGCACCCATTCATGAGGGCGTGAAGATTCTTGGTTTTTTTGTTTTTGTTTTTGTTCTCCATATTTCAAGGTCATGTAATAGGACTGACTTGACATTTGAGTTGAAGATTATGATTTTTGTGTTGGACATGATTGATGCGGAGTTTAATCAACGAAGAAGAATTTTAATTTTTTTTTTGGTCGAATGTCATAGAATAAATTGTTACGTATGTTACATCTTCGTTGCTGCAACAGTGGGTTCATGTATCTTGTGGCTGCAATATTTTTGTATGATTCTTGAATACATATATATTGTTAACTTGTTGCAAGTGTTGATTTATTGATTATTGATTTTTCTATCGTTGTAAACGTGTTATTACTCACAATTGCTTAAGGTTGACTGTAACTGTCAAACAACGAACGTTCAATACAAATTCGTAACGAAGCCAAACTCTTCAGAAAAAAACATCCTCAGTACAAGCGAGTCTGGTAGTGACGACTTTACACAATTTTTTTTAATCGATACGAGTTACGATAACGTAAAACTACTAACAACACTTTGACATTATATAATCTACATTTCTGAATTAGAATCAAGTTCACGTAAGCTATCACTGTTTATCACATGGCCTAGGGCATTGATCGAAACCGTTAGAACTGAGCCTACCAAGTTTATTATTTGATCACTATCACGATCAGTTCTTCGTAATAAAAATTCAATACGTTGAATTATCCATATTCGTAGACTGACTAGAATTACTGCTCAGTAATCTAGTTTTTAAAAGCACGTTCCTTCTTCATAAACTCAATTTAGTTCTTTGGCTTTACACTCCAACGTTTATTTGACCTTCAAAATACATATACTTTAAATGACAACACTAGCCTCGACGCTGATATTTAACGAATACCACGCTTCAATTATTTAATTCATTAATACTCCTAAAACGATTTCAAAATTGACTCTCAGGTCCTTACACATTTAATAATAAATCTCAGGTGTCTACGGACATATACATTTTATCACACTGAGAAGTGGTTAATGAATCCACGCTCAGAAGGTTGGAACACAACCAATGGCCATAAAGGCACGAACACAGACTCTGTGGTTACCAAATCTTCCGCGTCAGCATTTACTACGCGTAACGGTCTAGGTTATCTAGTTGGGATGCTGAATGGTGCAATCATCTCAGTTAAAAAATAAAACCAACCCAGATGATTACATACCATGCAGCAGTCCTCAACAATGATTTCTAGTGATTTCCATATATTTTCCAATGCAAAGAAAGCTCTTCTTGATTTTTGTGTCATTTTTTAAATGTCACTGACCCATTAACCCTGGCTATATTACGTCAAGATATATGTATGATTCTACATTTTGTGGAAGGTTTTTTTTTCAAGTGCAATCTTATTATTGTTTGATCCATTTATTCTCATTCATCATCTCATCTCAACCCGTAACCCGTCATGGGTCGTAGGGGTGCCATGGTGGAAGCATCAGCAGACAGGGTCCTCCACTGCTCTCTTTCCTCAGCAATGCGTAAAAGTGTGGAAAAACCGTGCCCTGCCCATTCTGTGATGTTATCAGCAGATGATTTTCTTTGCCTTCCTCTTCTCATTATCTTTGTCTTATCCGTGTATATTTTCACACCCATCTGTTATCATCTCTCATCAGGTATTTTCATTTTGTCTTCCATCTGGTAACGGTTATAGAACAGCAGAACGCGTTCGTCAGCAAAATCTAGATCTCCAAATTGTTTAGCTAAAGTCGACTGAATCCTGTATCTGTTGACTGATATAGATGTTTTCGTTAACAAATCAATGCTGACACGCTCAATGCAAACAATTGGAAATAAATCTATAACAAAGTATGCTATAGAATGCAAGGTAAATAATGTTCATGGACTTCTGATTACGATTATTCGCATTTCAAGTATCACGTGATATATTGCCGAATGTGCTGTTTACTTTCACTTACCAATGTCCACCACTTGAAAATTTCAAGACTTCTGTTTGTCATTGTTAAAGGGGAAAATGTATTATAGTTATTTTTGTAGCGCTGATCATGCTATGAACACGAATACAAATGGGCAGTTACTCAGGAACAAACTTGATAGATAAAAAACATGAGCCGGCAAGTTGGCAGGTCTACAGCAGACATGGTGACGTATTTATTTTCATCAAAATTGGCTTCATCAATCAATAACATTGAAGTATGTTTCAAAAGTGTAGTTCTTCACAATAAATCGCCCGTCCATACATTATAGGCAGTGTAATAAAAAAACAATTCTCTCCTCTCCTTCAATTCTTTACGTTGTGTCTAGAGGTTCGTGTAGATCACGAGAATCCAAGTAATGCGGCAGAAATAACTTAGATGCATTATTCGTAATAAAAATACTCTCTAGACATGGTAGTAATTTCTGGGCAAGTTAAGGTACCACCCGGCATAATACAAATACTTGGCGGCCTCCGAGATAACAATTCCACAAAATTTTCAGGATCAAAGTCTCCACGTTCTTGGGAGCTTGAAAAAAATGTATGTCTACTCCGTACGACTTAAAAAATACGAAAGGCCAAGACGGCTGACCGTTAGAATGCAAAACATGTGATATATTACGTCATTAGTGACCGGTGACGTAGAAAAATATGCATTGTTCAATATAAGTGAAAAATCGGACATAAAAAATGACTTTCACTACAGACAGCTATATCTCGTCAAATCAATGGATATATGCCTGCGTGTAGCAACATATTATAACATATTAATTCTATCCTTAACAGTCATGAAAAAGCTAATGATAATATTAAAAAGTAGACGGTTTTGTTGGGGGTAGGAGGGGCAACCTCTCGAAGGTGGTGTTTCTTATTTGCAGAGAAGGTCGAGGAAGAGTAAAAAATTATGTAAAAGTTGGTGAGTTTTAAGAAAACGAATAGAAGATGTAGTGAGCAGAGAAAATCAAAAGAAGATGTAGTGAGCAGAGAAAATCAAAAGAAGATGTAGTGAGCAGAGAAAACGAATAGAAGATGTAGTGAGTAGAGAAAATCAAAAGAAGATGTAGTGAGCAGAGAAAATCAAAAGAAGATGTAGTGAGCAGAGAAAACGAATAGAAGATGTAGTGAGTAGAGAAAATCAAAAGAAGATGTAGTGAGCAGAGAAAATCAAAAGAAGATGTAGTGAGCAGAGAAAACGAATAGAAGATGTAGTGAGTAGAGAAAATCAAAAGAAGATGTAGTGAGCAGAGAAAATCAAAAGAAGATGTAGTGAGCAGAGAAAATCAAAAGAAGATGTAGTGAGCAGAGAAAACGAATAGAAGATGTAGTGAGTAGAGAGAACCAATAGAAGATGTAGCAAGCTGTAGCGGAAGGTTTTATATGTGTGAGATGATAGTGCTAGAGTAGAAATAGTATTCTCTCCAGAATGTGTGAGGTCCCAGTGACAGAGAAGTACACTGGTATCACTCGATAGTCACGGCTGTGAAAGTATCTAGACTGAAAATATTCAGAGAACAGTCAGACCTTACTGCGCCACCTCCGCTATGTGACCACCTGTGATATTACTAAAATTCAACCAAACTCAGTATCAACTATATTGAATGAATAAAGCTGGTGAATACAATTTATATCCTCTTTATTTACATCTATCTAATTGTGGTGATTGTGTGTGACTGGTGATACAAAAGTTATATTTATACAAAACCAAATTGGCGAAATCAATTACAGTTTTTGCAAGTTAAACTAAAATGTCATTTATTTAGACTCTTCCAATTAGTTGGGTAATAGACTTCTTCACTGTCTTATTCACTTTATAACTTTCACTAGTTTATCACGCAAATTGTCATCACAAAACTCTGCTTGACAATTATCACTTCTTGGGTGCACGATTGTCACAAATATCACTCATCTGTTATTATAATCAGTGTTCATATGAGATGTACAGCTTCAGTAGGTCGTGCTTCTACCAATCCAGGCACTGCCGGGGCGATTAGCATTGATCATCGAGCAATTCTTGATCATTGACCTCTGACTTTTGGTTGACAAGTATGAACCCTCGCAGGATCTAATTAAGATCAGTAAAGACTGGCTTTAGTGGAGTAACAGAACTGCCTGGCTGCAAATAACAAGATATTGGCCGTGACACGTTTCTCTCTCTCCAGCCGTTGTCCTTCTGTCTTGCCTCGCTGTACAAGTGAATTTGAAATCATTTCCGTCCGCCCTTATATATGCAGCTACCGGACGTACAGGAAACAAGGCTCGCAACTCCAGCAAACTTCCCAAAAAGTTGTAACTTCGGGGGTTTGTGCTAGAGGTGTTTCAAACCTTGGTCTCGTGCATTTCACCTTTCCCAGTTCAAGCCTTTGGAGTTATATATTTCCGTTCTCCATGAGTTGACCTTTATATCCATATGTTGTTTTCCTATATCTGTCGTGTTAACGATTTTATATTGAATTATAAATAGGAAAAACACAGGATTTCTCAATGCACGGACACTATTCTTGCGAAATTCTTCACAACTACTTACTCCCTTCTGATTTCCTTGTACCTATACATAAATGAAGATATTCCCGTCAAAAGGAGACCATTCTCATCCTTGTCTGTCATTCCGTTCTCCTTCCCGATGTCTAATTCTAACCATGATTTCGGACGATTTATTCTTCCTTATACACTCGCCGAAGTCATTCTATCTGACCGTGGGAAACCCCTTCTCTGATTGGCTGCCCTAGATACACACAGGAAAATACCCCTGCATTCCTTTGTTCAGGTCAGCACACTGGTGTCCCACTTTTCGGTCTTCAAACATTTAACTAGGCAATGCGTAACATGCGACAGAGCCTCCCTCTCTTTTAAGCTGTAGATTTCTACAGCTAACAACTGTAAGCTTTGCCGTAGTTAATGTTCTTCTTACTCTCGTTCTATCTCAGTTGGGTGTCGACTAAGAAAATCTGCTCCTACATTTTGTTTTCATGGATATAGATTTATCCTTCGCTATCTCTCTTTTCCCCAGTTCGGCTTTTCATCCAGGCCCTTACCGCTGGTGAAATGGGGTCGGTAGGTTTCCCTTGAAGTTTACCGCCCTCTTTTCGTTGATAGTTGGTTGCGGTTTTCCCTCGCAAATTCGTAGGTGTTTGATTTTGGCTACGTGATTTGTTCTTTTCTTCCAGTGCATGGGTTTCAGACTGCAATTCAACCTGTGTGGGATGTTTCCTTTCCCCTCCAGTGTAAATCTCGGGAGTACCCATGATGGCTGGTTTGCTTGTAGACTTTTGAAGACTCTTCCGCCGACTTTCTGAATCTACATGAGTGCACTCTGGACAGGAATTTACATACCGATTGATGTCTTCCGTAATACCTGGCCAGTAGTACTGGGTGGCTATTCTTTGTTTTGTGGCACCATTACCCAGGTGTTCACTCAAAGATATTATGTGCCCCCAGCCTATAACCTTATTTCTATAGGTGGATGGTACAACAATTTGACCATGACTTTTCGTCCCTCTGCCAGCTTTCCTGTGCAAGAGTCCATGTTCCATATAGAAATGTCCTTTGATTGGATTGTTATGTGTTTTTGACAGTTTGCCAAAACAAGGCTTCAATGTGCTGTCTGCTACTTGAGCCTTTTTCATCTCAATCAAATCAAATTTTAATTTGGTGTCCCTCTCTATGTTCCTGGAGTCAGACCTGGTCTGGATTTCTGCCATAACCATAGGTTTTACTGGGTTTCCCAAGAAAACATATCTACGCCCCAACATCAGGGGGTAAAAAGGGATCATCTAACACTGCTGCATTTATCTCCCCTTCCACATAGCGACAACTGACATGAATCTTTGCTATGGGTAAAGTTAGGGGTAATGCTCCCTTTAGTGGCCCTTGAATATCTACTGTTTCTGTGGTGATTTGTTCAGGGCGCACCAGAGATGCACACACGACTGCGTCATAGGACAAACCTGTGTCATACATTCCTGTGACTTGTTTGCCATTCACAGTCACTATCTCCTGTGTAGGTGGGTGATGGAGGCTATTCTGAATCACCGTCAGTTCCTTCCTATCAGAAGTCCTCACCTGTAAGCATGCAGCATGATGAAGAGGTTTTTTCCTTCCACAATTATCAGTGTTGTGGTTGTTCATTTTGCAGAACTTACACCATTTTTCTTCCCTTCGTGAGGGTTTATTGTTATATCCTGGAGGGTTCTTGTCTTTGTAGTGATATCTTTGGTTGTTCTTGGTTGTATTGTCCTTTTGTTCAAACTCGTTTTGGTTTTGTGGTGACTTGAAACTATCTCCCTGCTTCCTCTTGTTTCCTTGAGTCAGGGGGTGAGCCAGTTTGTGACTTTCTGCATAGATGATTATTTCATCTAATCTCTCTCTTTTATGTTCTACTAGGAATGTCTTCGTCTCAGGAGACATGGACTCCAGGAGTTGTTCTATCAACATCATCTCCTTGATCCCTTCAAAATCCTGATTGAAGTTTCCTAACTGACACCACCTCAGCAAGTAACTTTCCAACCTTGCTGAAAACTGCTGATACGTTTCTCCTGTCTGGAGCTTAGCAGTTCTAAATCGCTTTCTATAAGCTTCTGCGTTTTGTTCATAACGCACCAACAATGCTTGTTTCAAGGCTTCATAATTTTCCTGATCTTCTTTTTGCATCTTCAAGTAGACGTTATAAGATACACCTCTCAATCCCTGTGACAACTTCAAATTCCACTTTTCTTTTTCTAGGCCATAAGTAGTGGCCAATCGTTCATATCTGTCAAGGTAATCCTCTATTCCCTCTTCTTTCTCCACAAATGGGTCCAAGTGGAAGTTCATAGCTCCATTGGGGGTGCATTGGCTGGCGCTGGTATCCGAATGAGATGACCTACTACCATTAGTAGTAGCCACTGCCTGTATTTCAAGCTCTTTTAATCTCAGTTCATGGTCTCTATCAGCTTGTAGCTTCCTTTCCTCAGCTGTTAATCTTCTTTCTTCAGCCTCCAATTTCTTGGCTTGAGCCTCAACTTCCAACAGCAGCCTCTTTTCTTCAGCTTCCATTCTTTTGGCTTCTCTCTCAGCTTCTAGTCTTTTGGCTTCTCTCTCAGCTTCTGCTTGCAGCTTCCTTTCCTCTCTATCCATATGTTTGTCCACTTCAGTTGTGACATACTGGACGAGAGCATCACCTGTCAAGTCCAGCTCTTTTCCCATTTGCATGATCGCAGTTCTGAACTTCACTAAGTCAGCCATTATATTAAGTTAAGTAGGGTATGAAAACTTACCTAAACTTACTTAAAATAATTATCAAATGGACAACACAATTAATCGTGCAACCTTGTGATAGTCAATATTTACTAAGTACTCTAAGGTACTGTTACTGAGAAAAAAATCTTGTTCTAGAATTTCCAAAAAAAAAAAAATTTTTTTTTTTTTTTTTTTTTTTTTATTGGTGGCCCAAGATAGACTAAAGATAGATGTATTAGATAGAGGATGGCTCAGGATATACGAGAATATCCCGCGATCGAGCCCCCACTGTAGCGGAAGGTTTTATATGTGTGAGATGATAGTGCTAGAGTAGAAATAGTATTCTCTCCAGAATGTGTGAGGTCCCAGTGACAGAGAAGTACACTGGTATCACTCGATAGTCACGGCTGTGAAAGTATCTAGACTGAAAATATTCAGAGAACAGTCAGACCTTACTGCGCCACCTCCGCTATGTGACCACCTGTGATATTACTAAAATTCAACCAAACTCAGTATCAACTATATTGAATGAATAAAGCTGGTGAATACAATTTATATCCTCTTTATTTACATCTATCTAATTGTGGTGATTGTGTGTGACTGGTGATACAAAAGTTATATTTATACAAAAACCAAATTGCGAAATCAATTACAGTTTTTTGCAAGTTAAACTAAAATGTCATTTCTTTAGACTCTTCCAATTAGTTGGGTAATAGACTTCTTCACTGTCTTATTCACTTTATAACTTTCACTAGTTTATCACGCAAATTGTCATCACAAAACTCTGCTTGACAATTATCACTTCTTGGGTGCACGATTGTCACAAATATCACTCATCTGTTATTATAATCAGTGTTCATATGAGATGTACAGCTTCAGTAGGTCGTGCTTCTACCAATCCAGGCACTGCCGGGGCGATTAGCATTGATCATCGAGCAATTCTTGATCATTGACCTCTGACTTTTGGTTGACAAGTATGAACCCTCGCAGGATCTAATTAAGATCAGTAAAGACTGGCTTTAGTGGAGTAACAGAACTGCCTGGCTGCAAATAACAAGATATTGGCCGTGACACGTTTCTCTCTCTCCAGCCGTTGTCCTTCTGTCTTGCCTCGCTGTACAAGTGAATTTGAAATCATTTCCGTCCGCCCTTATATATGCAGCTACCGGACGTACAGGAAACAAGGCTCGCAACTCCAGCAAACTTCCCCAAAAAGTTGTAACTTCGGGGGTTTGTGCTAGAGGTGTTTCAAACCTTGGTCTCGTGCATTTCACCTTTCCCAGTTCAAGCCTTTGGAGTTATATATTTCCGTTCTCCATGAGTTGACCTTTATATCCATATGTTGTTTTCCTATATCTGTCGTGTTAACGATTTTATATTGAATTATAAATAGGAAAAACACAGGATTTCTCAATGCACGGACACTATTCTTGCGAAATTCTTCACAACTACTTACTCCCTTCTGATTTCCTTGTACCTATACATAAATGAAGATATTCCCGTCAAAAGGAGACCATTCTCATCCTTGTCTGTCATTCCGTTCTCCTTCCCGATGTCTAATTCTAACCATGATTTCGGACGATTTATTCTTCCTTATACACTCGCCGAAGTCATTCTATCTGACCGTGGGAAACCCCTTCTCTGATTGGCTGCCCTAGATACACACAGGAAAATACCCCTGCATTCCTTTGTTCAGGTCAGCACACTGGTGTCCCACTTTTCGGTCTTCAAACATTTAACTAGGCAATGCGTAACATGCGACACAAGCAGAGAAACCCATTAGAAGATGTAATGAGCAGAGAAAAACCAACAGAAGATGTAGGGAGCATAGAAACCAATAGAAGATGTAGTGAGCAAAACAATACAATAGAAGATGTAGTGAGCAAAGAAAATACAGTAGAAGATGTTGTGCGCAACAAATTCCATTGAAGATGTAGTGAGCAAAAAATAAAACCAATAAGGATGTGATAAGCGTCCTGACCGCAAAACATGAAACAAGAATAGGATTTTGGAATGTCAGGACAATGAATGAGACGGGTAAACTAAAACAGGTCACAGCAGAAATGAGAAACTAAAGATTACACATTCTAGGGATAAGCGAGAGCAGATGGACAGGGGCAGGAAAAGTTAAAACAGCAACAGGAGAAACAGTACTTTACTCTGGAAGAGAGTATGGACAGCACAATGAAGGTGTAGCCATTATTCTACAGAAAGGAATAGAAAGGACATTACTGGAATGGAAATCCATCAACAACAGACTTATAAGAATAAGATTGAGAGGGAGATTCACCAATATTACAACAATACAATGCTACGCACCAACGGATGACAGCGATGATGAGGTTGTCGTATATTTTTGATAGGGTAATTAAGATCAATTTTGGCCCAGCCTGAATAGGACTAGAACAGGTGATAGCTCAGTGAGATATCAGGTAAAGAAATAGATTTTTTTCACAAGTGAAATGGTGAAAGGTAATCTCTGTCCCTGGAATTGAGAGATGATCATTCCAGCCTATCGATTACGACTGAGATTTGTAGATCAGACAGTTTCCCTTTAAATATATATATATATATATATATATATATATATATATATATATATATATATATATATATATATATATATATATATATATATATATATATATATATATATATATATTTATATATTCAACCACTCACTTCTATACACACACAGATACGTGACGACAATTAGACGCACATACGTGAAAACTATATCTATGGAATTGGGACCTTTTGTGACAAGCTGACCGACACACGTAAATAAAGTTTATATAAATTTTATTTATCATAAAGAATCTACAACACAACAATATCTTTGAATATCAAAATCAAATACGACGAACATAGATTAATGAGTTAATTACAGAGTTAGACTCAAAGGTTTAATCCTCCCTCCCTCTGTTGAGACAAGATCCCGTTAGAGCAAAGTTATTAACCCCCGAAAGAGTCAAAGGTTTTTACGCTATGGTCTAAAATTCCCTCTACAGTGAAGAACAGAGTTACAAGTTAATCTATTCTGAAATAACATAAAGGAGCAGCTTTAGCAAAACTTGCATGAGCAAATACAACATAAGTACATGGGTTATATCCAAATAGAATTATTCTTCCAACGCTTTCTCTCGCTCTGACAAACCTGTGATCACAAATTCAGTACCTCTTACCTACAAAGGTGCTTTCACCACATCTGGAACAATTGTTAATGGCACCCACAGACCATCCACGGTTGGTTGTTTGGCGAATCAAGCCCCAGTTTCTCCAACGACTATTTAATCAAATGTCGGGAAACGCTTGGTTCTCTCTTATAAGTAGGATGCTGATAAAGGTCACTTCAATTTTTGTCCAGGTAGTGAAATAATTAAGAGATCTAAAGGTCACAGCGTGCATTAGCTTGGAATCTTCATTGTTACATCAAATGTCAGGTAAACAAATTGGTTCAGGATCAATCTTCTTCACAACACGTGGTCGTTACACCGGTATTGTCAATGTTAGATTTGGTAGCCACAACAAGCTGAATGTTTATGAAATTTGGAAAAGAAATCTGGATATTCTATAAGTCAAGTTATCATTTATTCTTAATATTATTTGGGTTGGTACTCTGTCTCTTTCTGGGTGTACCACGAGACCAGACAAGTCACCTTGAAAAACCCGATATTATATCAGAATGTTCTTTGATAAAGTTTATTTCCAGTTTCCTATGGAATGAAAGCCGCTGGTAAGGTTTTAGGGTTTGACCCAAATACTGTATAGGAAGAAAATACAAATACTTAATAGAATATAGTATAATTCACAATCCTATCCTTACCCCGCGTAGCATAGAAGATATATTATCCACTTCGGTTATTTAACGTAAATTAGAAACTATAAGCTTAGAGCTAGTCTCATCGTTTAAAGCACTTCCGTGAAATAAATTCTATTCATTTAAAAAGAATCAATCATCATGAATTAGAAATAAATACATATTTCGTCAATACTCATGATGAATCAGTGCATTACTAGTTGGTTAAAATATTCACTGACTGGTTACTAGCAGTTAATTAAATTTTATTATAGCTTAAGGGGTGAGCTAAAAATATTTATTTGTTCTGCTATCCACTGTAACACAGTAAAACTTTAGAGAAATAATATAACGGACATAACTAGTAAATCACTCTGCACAGAAACTAACTAGTAAAATATAATTGACGATTTAAAAAGATTAAATCCCTCAAACTACTAGTATAGTATTTACCTCAACACCGAGCTACTAAGACTTATCTCCAACGACTACTAAGAAATTCACTTTTACAAGTATTCTAGAATCGAAGCTAGTTTGTCTAGAGGAATCTGTGAGGTACTGGATGAATTGAGTTAGATTTCAGTGGTATATATATTAAAAGATGAAAGGAGATAGTTAATTATCCCCCCGAAAAACCAGACCCTACCAGATGCTCTCACCTTCGGTACATTCTACGTTCATTTTTTCGGCTTATATTCAAAGCCGAACACCCAGGATCTTCGTTCTCGCTTCGATCAGACATTGGCAATGCGCTAATCAGTGTGAGTTTCCTTTGTCTCTCTGCTCGTATTCATTATCAAAGGATAAGTCCTGCTCATCGAGTGAGACTATGGTCGGTAACCAGCTACCAAAAAGATGCACAGAGAGCCCACCTCCGTGCTGAGGATGTCAGATTTTAACTACGCACCCGACCTAACTCCTCGCCCCCAGCTTTCGTCTTCTACCATGACATATGGGGAGGATCGCTCGTTTCACATCCAGTGAAAGTTTTCAGTACGCTACACAAGATGAATTTCATATAAGTTTTTTTTTCTCTTCTCTAACATATTTAAACTAAATATTATTAATCGACTCTAGTATTGGTTAATTGCTTTTAACGTTAGTTAATAATTGATAGGAGTATTGGTATAAATACAATTATAAGTGAAATAGAATAAATAAGCCCAGGTAGGCCAACCACGTGGGGTCTTCATTTGTAAAGTGCAGTAGCCATCTTGTTTTTCTTTGTGTAATTAATACAAGCATCTTTCATCGTTGAGCCGCGCGTGAACAAAATTAAATTTAATTCAAATTTACTAGCTTAGTAGTAGGACTAGTCAGCTTTTAACTATTGATATCTAAACATAATTTAAAATTTATATATTAAAAAAATATTAATAACTTGTCTTGTGTTAATTTAGCATTAGGCATAGATAGAGCATAAATACTAATTGTAAGTCATCGGTGATAGGTATAAAATAAAGATAGAGGAATTAGACAATATTTAAAAAAAGAGTAAAGACAACTCGTATACAACAACATATTTGTAGCACAATAAGAGCAAATAAGTCCAACATAATGCTAACCAGATTGCAGTCAGGGGAGGGAAAAGCTTGGAGCAAAACAACAGAAAGACATACTAAGGAAGGAATATCAAAACGGACAGAAAATGAGAGGAACAAAACCCCAGGTCTAAAGGACACAGAAATTAAGGACAAAATTAAAACCAACAAGGACAAAATAAAAGTGAACTCTGAAGTTAATAAAGACAGGGAATCAAACAAAAAAAGCAACGAGAAAGAAGCAGTTCGACCCTCTATGTTAACGGAATTTTATAAAGTCTACGATCAATGGTTTCCTCGCGAATTTTGCGCCGACCATCGATCCGGTTTCATAACTAGCAGTAAAACGCGAATCGCTTGTCAGAAATGACAGGATAGGAAATTATATTAAACTAGAATACGAAGGGCATTGTATGGTATCTCTATGTAGCAAAACCTATCACTGTTTCGGGGGTTATGACAAAACTAGTACTAAGGGTCTCACCAAACAACACAATAAGCTAGACACCAACACCTTTTTGGAGGTTCTCACTACACAACAAGCGCAGGGTGGGACAAATGTCGGTTTTAGAATGCACAATTCAGCCGTCTACTCATACACCCAGCACAGAAATTCTCTGTCCTATTTTTACATAAAAAGACAGGTACACGCCGACAATGTCACAGCATCTTTGGAAATATCGAAATCGCGCCAAGCTTTGATAGACTACGCCGGTTAAACGATGAATACTCACGAGATACGTGCCATACTCCGGTCAGACATATTTGTTAAACGAACGGGGTCGTTAAAGATTTAGCTCGCGACCAATTACCTCGGCGTATGGATCCGAGCAAGACGGCTGCTTTCGTCATCAACACTGACCTTAGCTATCGACCCGGTGACCACTGGGTCGCTCTATATTATAATGGATGTGGTACTTTTGACTATATTGATTCTTTCGGACTACCACATAGACACCCGGACCTTGTTAATTTTATAGCGAGAAACTCTAACAGGCCTTTTAACTACAATTCTAGACATTTACAAGATGTAGTTACCAGCGTTTGTGGACTCTACACAATTTATTTCGTATTGATCAAAGTTTGCGGCGGTACTATGCAACGCGTCCTGCTGCCATTTTTGTCCAACCAGTGGCGCAACGATCGATTAGTTTTTCGACTAATCATCCCCCTGTTAGCGCGCAACAAGTCTGGACATGTTTCAAAAACCAGATTAACCTAGTTTTCCTTCATATAAATAGACACTTGGGAGACCAACGCCCAGACACTCACGATCACACCTCACTGAAGATGAGTACCCCCGGCACTGTTCCCACAAACTGGGTGTACATGCGTAGAAGTGATGAAATGCTTAAACCGTTGGAGAGTGGGCTGAAGTTCGCGTCTGTAAGTTTTTAAAGAGGTCAGCCTTTACTACATGTGCGAAAATACTTTGGTGAATCACAGCTAAAGTTTCCTACCAAAATCGGCATTACGTTGACTCGATCTTAATTTGAACATCTGCTGGCTTTACAGGGCGAAATCCTCGCCGAATTTGATCGACTAAAGTTACCAAACACAGGTACCTGCCCTATTACTTACCCCAGTAACACGTTTGATCACTACAATAACTCCAGTTGTTATCAGCCAATATTCCCAGAACCGAGTTAGTGTCCTCTTAACAACACCAACCCTTGAACCCACTTCATCAACTCCAACCATAGACAATCACCCGAACGATGTCTTTAATCTAAAACCACCACCACCGAAGCAAAGAGCTGCAAAGCGTCTGAAACCAGAGATTTAAATTGACATTTCGTATTCTTTTAAAAGAGATCATTAAATATATTTATTACAAACTATATTAAAAAACCTTGGCCTTTGTATAAATGTTGTCTACCTGTTGTATAAATATATATTGTATGTATGTTGTGTATATATACATACATATATATATATATATATATATATATATATATATATATATATATATATATATATATATATATATATATTTTTTTTTTTTTTTTTTCTTAACCAGCAGCACTTGGGCTTTCAGCCCTTCGGCCCAATGACATGTCATTGCGAGGCTGGGGAACCTGAGGACTTTCCTTCCAACCCGGTCAGGAGCTTCGCTCCTTCCCATCCACAGAGGGTTTATCACAGGAGCCGTTCAGGCTATTCAGTCAAATTTCCGGCCGTTAACATTTCTTCAAACGCCGACGCCCGGGTTTGAACCATGAACACCTGGTCGCCAGTACAACGCCGAAGCCATTACACCAGCGCGGCTCCCATATATATATATATATATATATATATATATATATATATATATATATATATATATATATATATATATATATATATATATATATATATAATATATATATATATATATATATATATATATATATATATATATATATATATATATATTGTATATATTGTATATATTGTATAAAGAAACATAACAACACACTGCTGAGTCATACACACCACTTAAAATACCATCACACAAAAAATCCTCTTAGTAACCTACTAACCCACACCACCATTATTGATCTAATATTGTTCCTTATATAAAAGTCACGCTCCACCTGCACTATCGATCGGTATATTTCCCTATATAAAAGTCACGCTCCGCCTGCAGAATGCTACTCGAAAGCACCCTACTATACTACTCACATGATAGTAGGATTTCAGGCACCTCGAAACCTGTGTATCGTTGTTGGGAGCATCCAGATGTTGGAATTTAGAGACACCCAGCACCTGATGTGTGACCAGGGAGACTGTTGGTTCTACAGATACTTGACACTTGTGCCTGTCTCAGAGCCCCGCACGGTGCTTGCAATATCGACCTTTTCAGCACTAATTTACTGTGATTTGCTTTAATTTTGTCGATTGATTTTGACTATCAATCCTTCTCTTCATTCAATCAATCAATACCTTTTGGCTCCCCAAGGAGCATAAGCCTTCAACAAACATATGCCAAGTCTTCCTGTCCTGTGCCATCCGCTCAAGTTCTTTCCATGTTTTCCTCATCATTTTCACCTCTGTTTCCAGTTCTCTTCTCCATGTGTTTTTTGGTCTACCTCTGCCTCTCTTTCCCCGTGGATTCCAGAACAAGGACTGCCTTGTAATGCTATCAACAGGTTTCCTCAATGTGTGTCCTATCCATCGCCAGCGTCTTCTTCTCAACTCTTGTTCCACTGGCACTTGTCTGGTTCTTGTCATCAATTCCTCATTTGTGACTTTGTCAAACCATTTCAGTCCTTCTATTCTACGCAAGCACCCGTTTATAAAAGTCTGTAGCTTTTTGGTTGTTGTTTTTGTTGTTCTCCATGTCTCAGAGCCATACAATAGGACTGACTTCACATTTGAGTTGAAGATTCTTATTTTCGTGTTGGACTTGATTTCTCTTGTTCTCCATATGTTTCCCAATGCAATGAAAGCTCCTCTTGCTTTTTGTATTCTTATTTTGATATCACTGTCTGTCCCTCCAACTTTGTCTATATTACTTCCAAGATATGTGTAAGATTCTACATCTTTTAGTGGTGTTTCTTCAAGTTCAACCTTGTTATCATTTCTTGCATTTATTCTCTTAATTACTGTGCCATTTTTTTCTCAATTTCCTTTCCCATCCATGGGATTCTTGAGTTAGTGCACAAGAAATGTAAACTTTTCTATGTTTTTTATTTTCATCTTTTGTCCTTTTTTCGTTTTCTTCGCTCCTAATGTCTACCCACAGTTTTAGGCTTTTCAGGAAGCCTGCTGTAGTGGACCGAAAGAGGAGGCAAACTATTAGGCCTACAAAGCACTGGAACCAACCCGCAAAGGTAGGCTAGCTATTGGGCCTACAACCCCCATAAGTTCTTGCGGAGCGTTGTTACGTTTAGCTATTTATGTCTTTCTTTGTTTCGTGTAAATACCCTTTGCATATCGATTGGGCTTCCCCTGGGGGATCTATACCAAGCATCCTATCCCACATAATATCTACACTGTGATTTCTAAAGTACAAGTTCAATTTATGACTGTTGATCGTAATTTATTTTTTTAACAGTACCAGGTAATGTTCTATGTCATTCTCTTCCTCATTTGTAAAATTAGTGTCCCGGGAGCTTGTTTCATTAAGCTCTAATATTCATGCAAACGTTCATGCACTTACCAACTATGTAGTCATATGTAGAATTCAACTTGTTAGCCAACAACAGAGCAGCTGGAGAATCTAAGTACAGCTTCTTCAACAGTATTGCCACAGCCACAACTACGAGAATGCTTACTACCACTGACATCTTGAACAAAGATACCTCTCTATTTAAATGAAACCTTAGCAGTTAACAAATCTATGACTAGATAACCGCCTCAGACACCGAGGAATCAATTATAGCAAACGGTTGTCCAAGAAGTTGTAGTTGTCATGTCCTATAAGGAATGTCAACTTCATAGTTCACCTGACGGGTAAGAACACTAAATTCGCCCGAAGATAAAAAATAAAAGAACAAGGCCCAAGTGCGATTGATACTATTCTCAGAAGGTACATTTCCAGACCAGGTAAGTCGCCGAGGAAATGAGTGTAAATGGTTGCATTGTAGATAAGGCAGTCCAATAGGAAAACTGCCGTAGAGGAAGGGGGGGGGGGGGGGGGGGGGGGGGGGGGGGGGGGGGGGGGGGGGGGGGGGGGAGGGGGGGGGGGGAGAAATGTTAGAAACGTACCTATTTTAGGTCCAAATTTTTTTATGAGGCGAGGTGACCAGTTCCATTCCCTAACTCACGAGCAGAACCAGGTTTCCATTTAAAGTTGGGTAGACTGAAGAGTGTCGCTACCAGGTTTCGATCCCAGACCCTCATAATTGTGCCGTGAGAGGACAGTACCCTATCCGCTTAGCCATGTGGACAGTACATTGTGGATTCTGTAGTAGTAGTAGAAGTAGTAGTAATAGTAGTAGCAGCAGTAGTAGTATAGTAGTATTAACAGCAGTAGTAGTAGTAGTAGTATAAGTAGTAGTAGTATTAGTAGTATTATTAGTAGCAGTTGTAGTATTAGTAGAAGCAGTATTAGTAGTAGTATTAGTAGTATTATTAGTAGCAGTAGTAGTATTAGTAGAAGCAGTATTAGTAGTAGTAGCATTAGCAATAGTAGTAGTAGTATTAGTAGTAGTATTAGTATAGTATTAGTAGCAGTAGTAGTATTAGTAGTAGTATTAGTAGTAGTATTAGTAGTAGTAGTATTAGTAGTAGTAGTAGTTTTAGCAGTAGTAGTAGTATTACTAGTAGTACAAGTAGTATTAGCAGTAGTAGTAATATTAGTAGTAATAGTTTTAGTAGTAGCAGTAGTAGTAGCAGTATTAGCAGTAGTAGTAGTATTAGTAGCAGTAGCATTAGCAAATGTAGTAGTATTAATAGTAGTAGTAGTATTAGTAGTAGTAATAGTAGTAGTATTAGTAGTAGTAGTTTTAGCAGTAGTAGTAGTTGTAGTATTAGTAGTAGTATTAGTAGTAGTAGTAATATTAGTAGCAGTAGTAGTAGTATTAGTAGTAGTAGTAGTATTAGTAGTAGTAGTAGTATTAGTAGTAGTAGTAATATTAGTAGTAGTAGTATTGGCAGTAGTAGTAGTAGCAGTAGTATTAGTAGTAGTAGTAATAGTATTAGTAGTAGTAGTAGTAGTAGTAGTAGTAGTATTAGTAGTAGTAGTATTATTGGTAATAGTATTAGAAGTAGTAGTGTTAGCAGTAGTAGTAGTATTAGCAGTAGTTGTAGTATTAGTAATAGTAGTATTAGCAGTCGTAGTAGTATTAGTAGTAGTATTTGTAGTAGAAGTAGGATTAGTAGTAGTAATAGTAGTAGTAGTATTAGTAGGATTAGTATTAGTAGTAGTATTAGTAGTAGTAATAGTAGTAGTATTAGTAGAAGTAGTATTAGTAGTATTAGTAGTGGTAATAGTAGTATTAGCAGTAGTAGTAGTATCAGAAGTAGTAATAGTATTAGTAGTAGTGGTATTAGCAGTAGTAGTAGTATTAGTAGTAGTAATAGTAGTACTAGTATTAGCAGTAGTAGTAGTATTAGTAGTAGTAGTATTAGCAGTAGTCGTAGTATTACTAATATTAAAAGTAGTATTAGCAGTAGTAGTAGTATTAGTAGTAGTAGTAGTATTAGCAGTAGTAGTGGTTGTTTTAGTAGTAGTAGTAGTATTAGTAGTAGTATTAGTAGCAGTAGTAGTATCAGTAGTAGTATTAGTAGTAGTATTAGTAGTAGAAGTAGTATTAGCAGAATTAGTAGTATTAGCAGTAGTAGTAGTATTTGCAGTAGTTGTAGTATTAGTAGAAGTAGTTTTAGCAGTAGTAGTAGTATTAGTAATAGTATTAGCAGTAGTAGTAGTATTAGTAGTAGTAGTATTAGCAGTAGTAGTAGTATTAGTAGTAGTAGTTTTAGCAGTAGTATTAGTATTAGTAGTAGTAGTAATATTAGTAGTAGTAGTATTAGCAGTAGTAGTAGTAGTAGTAGTAGTAGTAGTAGTAGTAGTAGTAGTAGTAGTAGTAGTAGTAGTAGTAGTAGTAGTAGTAGTAGTAGTAGTAGTAGTAGTAGTCGTATTAGTATTATTGGTAATAGTATTAGTAGTAGTAATATTAGCAGTAGTAGTAGTATTAGCAGTAGTAGTAGTATTAGTAGTAGTAATAGTAGTAGTATTAGTAGTAGAAGTAGGATTAGTAGTAGTAGTAGTATTAGTAGTAGTAGAAGTATTAGTAGTAGTAATAATAGTAGTATTAGTAGTAGTAGTAGAAGTATTAGTAGTAGTAATAGTAGTAGTATTAGTAGTAGTAATAGTAGTAGTATTAGTAGTAGTAGTAGAAGTATTAGTAGTAGTAATAGTAGTAGTATTAGTAGTAGTAGTATTAGTAGTAGTATTAGTAGTAGTAATAGTAGTATTAGTAGTAGTATTAGTAGTAGTAATAGTAGTATTAGCAGTAGTAGTAGTATTAGAAGTAGTAATAGTATTAGTTGTAGTAGTATTAGTAGTAGTTGTACTAGCAGTAGTCGTAGTATTACTAATAGTAAAAGTAGTATTAGTAGTAGTATTAGTAGTAGTAGTATTAGCAGTAGTCGTAGTATTAACAGTAGTAGTAGTATTAGTTGTAGTCGTATTAGCAGTACAAGTATTAGCAGTAGTAGTAGTATTAGCAGTCGTAGTATAAGCATTAGTAGTATTGGCCGCAGTAGTATTGGCAGTAGTAGTATTAGCAGTAGTAGTAGTATTAGTATTAGTAGTGGTATTTGCAGTAGTAGTAGTAGTAGTAGTAGTAGTAGTAGTAGTAGTAGTAGTAGTAGTAGTAGTAGTATTAGCAGTAGTAGTAATATTAGTAGTAGTAGTATTAGCAGAAGTAGTATTAGCAGTGGTCTGGCGCTCTCTCTTCCAAACCTCTACACCTCACGGTAGAAGGGGAACGACTAAGTAAGTAAGTAAGTATTAGCAGTAGTAGTAGCAGAAGTTGTAGTAGTAGTAGTAGCAGAAGTAGTAGTAGCAGTAGTAGTAGTAGGATTAGTAGTAGTAGTAGGATTAGTAGAAGTAGGATTAGTAGTAGTAGTAGTAGTAGTAGTAGTAGTAGTAGTAGCAGCAGCAGCAGCAGCAGCAGCAGTAGTAGTAGTAGTAGTAGTAGTAGTAGTAGTAGTAGTAGTAGTAGTAGTAGTAGTAGTAGTAGTAGTAGTAGTAGTAGTAGTAGTAGGATTAGTAGTAGCCCCCTTCAGTCATAACTGACTCTCAGAATGCGCCCTTGAGGTGAAAGCGCTCATCTGTTTTTTTTAATTCTTTTTCGCCAAATCTGAGGTGCTGCAGTAGATGCCAACATTGTAGATGAACGTGCACTAAATAGAGCAGTACCAATGGCAACTGCGACATAATAAGTAGGTCAGTCCAACATTAAAATATGGGAAACGCATTGTCATTCTAGTTTTTTACCTTCACTGGAGATCAGTAGAAGGAGACCATAGTGTTTTTTTTTTCTGCATCGTTACATATTTTACACTTTCCTGGCTATCACTCGTGACTCAACGTACTGAGACATGTTTTGTATACGTCGACTACTAATGGTATCAGACATTGGGATTTTCAAAATATGTTTTCAAATTCCTCGCCAAACATAATATTTACAATTTTACATCATGCTAGTAAAATTAGTGACTCTGTTTGTGATTTAATCTTCTTTGCCACGATAATCGGTAACGGCATAGCTTGCTTTTTGAGCTTTGAAATAGTGGGGAGTGGGGGTAGGGAGTTGGGGGGGGGGGGGGGATTAAACTGTTATTTTTTCATTCTTATCGACCTTTCAAGGAATAATGAGAAGCCCCAGCCTGATTTCTCACCATGGATCACAGACTCAACAGTATACACAATATCACCATTTTCCCCGGATGATCATATAAATGGGAGTTTCGCCTCGATATGGCGACGAGTGCCCCGTTCAACCTAGACACGAGATCCGTCGGTTTTATTAGGGCGCAAGTCCATATTTAAAAGATCTTGATGTCTAGTAGTTATAACTGGGCTGCTGTAAAACTGGAAGTGAAGTACGAGGGGGCTTCAAATTAAAACCTTAAATGTGCGATAGAAATTCGAAACACCGTGCCATTGTCATGTAAGTTGGCAGTATTGTTGCTAAGGACGTCAAAAGTGTCCTGCAGGTGGTATACAGTGCAGACAACCACATGACGTCACAGTAGGAGTTTAAAGATGGCCGCCCCACTAGTGACATGCACCAAAGAGGAGCAGCGTCATGTTATCAGTTTTTTTAACAGCGAAGGGGTGAAACCTATAGAAATTCATCGGCGAATAAAGGTCCACTACGGTGATGCATGCCTGTCACTCCAGCAAGTGTACGACTGGAGTAGGAAATTCCGAAACGGTGTGAGTTCTGTGACAGACTGTTCTAGACCGGGTCAGGCACACCTGAGTAATGACCCCAGAGTCACTTGCAGCATTTGAACGCACCGTGATGGAAAATCGCAGAGTGAAAGAGCCGCACTTCTGGACATCAGTCAAAGTTCAGCACACCACATCATCCATGATGTGCTCCAGTTCCACAAAGTCTCTGCACTTTGTGTGCCACGGCAGCTTACTCCAGAATTGAAACAACGACGTGTTGATGCCTGTCAAGAATTTTGCGGCGCGTTGAAGCAGGAGGTGATGGTTTCCTAGCGAGAATTGTTACTGGAGATGAAACCTGGGTTCACTACCACTAGCCGGAACCCAAGAGAACGAGCAGGGAATGGCACCATACCTCCTCATAGAAACCGAAGAAGTTCCGCACGCAGCCATCTGCAGGGAAGGTTATGCTGACTCTGTTTTGGGAGCCACGTATACAGATCTTCTCAGGAATCATCTTCGATCCGCAATCAAATCCAAACGACGTGGACTTCTGAGTACAGGTGTCTTGTTGCAACATGACAATGCTCGGTCCCGTACTGCCCGTGCAACGGTTGCAACCATCGAGGGCCTACACTTTGAGTGTCTTTCACATTCGCCGTACTCGCCAGACCTAGCCCCAATTGATTACCATTTCTTTGGACCACTCATAGAGACGATGGGAGGAAAGACTTTCAGATCCGATGAAGAGTGGCAACACAAGCGACCAAAAGAATTATTTTCTAGAGGAATCCATGCACTTTGTAGGCGCTGGGGGACTTGTATAGAATGTAATGGTGACTACGTCGAAAACTGATACAGTTGTATGTCACGTTTTCTTAATAGATCTAGGAAAACAAATATTTAAGTTTTTCCTTTGAAGCCCCCTCGTAATACATTATTTAAAATAAATTAAAATAGTATGGAGTATATTTTACGAAGGGACGATTATCGTGTTTCTAGAGTATCGGTTCTTAAAACTGACTCCATATACCAGTAATTTGTTTTCTCCCTTTTCAGTAATATATTACGTCAAGAAACATATCTGCCCAGTATCAAGCTGCTTGTAAGTATAATATCTGTTCGTCATGACTTCGTGGGCACAGCACGAACTGATCATGATTATAAACACTCTCTGAATGTAATAGATGAACCTTGCACACACAAGCCTTGCCTAGAAAAGACGAAATCTGCATGCTTGTTTGTAGGTCATTGGTCGTTTGTGTGTGTGTGTGTGTGTGTGTGTGTATGTGTGAGAGAGAGAGAGAGAGAGAGAGAGAGAGAGAGAGAGAGAGAGAGAGAGAGAGAGAGAGAGAGGTGTTTGTGACAGTTTGTTTGAAAATATAAAACGGAGGAGTTAGGCAAGGATGGTATCTATCGTGGTACCTCCACTAGCTTTTAGTGATACATAATGACATTCACAGAGTACTGTGCCAGGAACATCATTCAGATGGCAGAATACAACGTACCATGTAGCCATGACACATAACAGCAAGTAATGGAGTACAATACTATTGGCATTTAGGGTGTAATGTAATGAGATAAAATCTCCAAGCACGCGCATACATTTAAATAGACCAGCTTGGTAGCAGTTACAAAATAAGATGTAAGCTGCCATTCAAAAATTAAAGACCATATTAACTCTAGGTTATTCCAGAAAATTATGAACATCCTACATTAATAATTGTTATAAGCTAAAGTTAGACATTTGTCAACGTTACTTAGAATAAATACTATCAAACAAAACTGAATTGTGAACAAAGAACAAATAAGTATGCCATGGAGGTCAAAGACCTAAGGTTTTAAAAGAAAAACAAAAAATTAAAACACCACTGACTGCTGGAAAAATTGATGACGATATCTTGAAAGAATCATCGTGCTTTAAAAACTATTGCAGGGATATTTCAGGATGGGTTTACTTTCATTAGGCACACAAGTAAGGCACCTAAGGTAAGTTAGCAAACATTGCGATAACAGGAGAAAACAACTGGAACAAGATGTAGACAAAGCCAACGGTGAGGCTTACAACATGGGACTGGAGAGAGTCCGCAGTAGAACTCATAAAGAACCTAAATGACTAATAGTATTTGAGAGACATCATCACCTAGTCCAGGTGGCAAAACGTTTGAGAAAGCAGTGCATAAACAACCACACCAGTCAATTTTAGAGTCAAATTTCTCTGCTAACATGTAGGCAAAACACGAACACGCGACACTACGGCATCTGATAAGGCCTGCAGGTCAATATAAACAGTATCACGTTATATATCCTGCACCCAGCTGCATGTTTAATAAACTTTCTAGCCAGGGGAACACAACTGGTTAGACACAGGTTCGATAATTACAAGCAATACAAAAAGACGATAACATTTTAACTCTTTGACTCCACAATTTTTATCCACCCTGTGCCGTAATTTTAATTCATGATAAACTAAAAACAACGCTCAGAGCGTTGTTTGGCACGGGTGTCAAATCTGACCAACGCTCTGAGCGTTGTTCCGGAGCCAAAGAGTTAATGACGTGACCTTTCATCGTGTTGGTTTACAGGTTAAACCACCTGTTATTCTTCGGTTTTACCAGAAATACCAGATGTTTGAAAGTTTTACTTCCGTTTGCATGCCCCAACAGGTTATTTGTCTCTGTGCGTGTGTGATACCACGCTTCAAGTATTTTATTTTATTTTCTTAGTCATTTCATTTTCGTCTCAATCATTATAATAGGTACTATGATGCTCGTAAGGCTGTCAGATTCAAGAATGGTTCTTTGTTTGCACACCATCACTTAGACGTGCAACTTGTGCAAAACACTGCACCACGCACTTGGTAGTTGCGTTCTCGGGTGCATTTTTTCTGGACAGGATGTGTTGCCACATCTCTGAGAATTTCTACAAGAATTCTATCATATATTCTTCTTTGAACTTGAATTGAACACTTTACTTCTCTATTCCACTGTCTTGCGGAGTTGACGCGCACAGGTGCTCCTCTTAAAGTACTGTGGTCAGATACTTGTCAGTTAGCATTAGATAAAATTAAAATACTATTCTCGAATCATCCTATTTTGATTCTGCCAAATATCCATGAACCATTCTTTATTCGCACAGACGCTTCTCAGATGGGAATCGGTGGCAGTTTGATGCAACTTGTCGACGATGTACTCCATCCTTGCTTCTTTGTGAGCCGGAAGTTGTCTGTAGCAGAAAAGAAATACTCGGCGGGTGAAAGAGAGCTCCTTGCTCTTGTGTGGACGATATCAAAACTGTCAAGATATCTGATTGGAAGAAAGTTTTACGATGAAGTGGATCATCATCCTTTGACGTCGATGAAACCGAAGGCGTTTAAGAACTCACGTATATACAGATGGTTTCTTCTTTTACAACAATTCTCATTTGAGATCAAACATATACGGGTGAGGACAATTGGTTAGCTGACCTGTTGTCACGGTTTGCAGCTCACCATGACTGATATATTTTACATGGAACTTTATATCCAGGTGTATGGTTCAGGTTTGTTTGGACATCATATTGTGTCTTCTGGACTTGATATTTCGTCCGGATAATTGGACTCAAATTTTATTGCAATTTTTGTTTATTTAATAATTGCTCTTCACAATTTTATGTATATCTGTCTTAATGCCTGATGCTTCTCATTCGATTGCTTGTCTGTATGTTGTATCTATACGTAAGGTTGCTTGTAGTTGTGCCCTACAGGATCTTGCGCGTTTCCTGAAGTAAACGCTCCGGAGCGTGAGGGGTAATGTTGAGGCCACTTCATGATGTGATTTTTATCGCGGCAGCTTATTATTAGTACCGGATTTTTGTCACACCATGTCGTACCTCAACTGAATGCAAGAGATACATGAAAGCGGTCGCTGTGAGATGAGTATCTAGGTATGACGTAAGAGAGAGAGAGTTGGATGTGACGTCATAGCGTCAAGATGTGTGCCTAAAATGGCTTGTGTATCAGCCCGTGTATTGGATTGTGTATTCACCATATATTCAGGAGATAATGGTAAGCTATATGCTTGACATGATAGGCATAAGATAATGCCAGGATTATAAATACGGGACGACAATTCCCAAGACAAGAAATATGTTATAATCAAATTATATGAAGTAATATAATTAAACATTTGATATAGCGGGATGTCTCATTCCCCGATGTCACAAGGATTATTCAAAATGAATATTGATTATACCGGGACGCCATTTCCCCCGAAGAAAAAGGAATAAAATAAATGAATAACTGTTATACCGGGAAGCGACATACCCCGAAGTTTATGGATTGATGTGGATTTGATTTGTGAATATTTGAGATACTGGGACGCTCATATCCCCCGATGTTGATGGAAAAATATAATGAACTTTTGTTATGCCGGGACGCTAATTACCCCGACGGAAATTGCAAATAATAAATGATATTATAAAAATATAGACAATGGAAAAGTCAAATGACACTGTTAGAAAGTCGAATCAGGTTAAAGCAAGACTGTATTACGGAGAGGGGGCATACATGCCATGTTCGTAATTGTGACCTTGTTAGTGTGTACTTACTAGTTATTAAACTGTTGCCAAATCGTCCAAGCCCAGAAGTTTATTCAATCAAACAAGGTTCATTTACACAGTTATTAACTTTGTGCAGTACTTGAGATTTTGACATGGAAAGGTGTATACAAGAAGGGTGGCTGCCAGAATAGTCAACAATATAAACCAAATCAAGATGAATGAACTTTCACATCTTTAATAACACAAATAGACCCTAGACAACAAAAGAATTCGGGCAATTTCTCAACATATGAATGTGAGGCGTGTAGAGTAAAGGAGAGGATAGGAAGAAGTTAAAAAAATATTAATAAATAATTAAAAGATATGGAAGCATTTGCCCTCAACTGCAATCGATAACAAACAGCTAATAATTACTTCTGTAATAAACATAACAAATGCAGGAACCTCATTATTTTCAGTGCAGAATATTGTTTTAGTGAATAAACTCATACATTCTTGTCCTTGTAACTTTTCTTATCGCTTACAATAATATTGGATAACAGTTACAGGCTTCGACGTTAAATACAGAAAGTCCTCCGGTTACAGTAGTCTCAGCTTACGGTCGTCTCGACTTACGGTAACCCGGCGATCCAAAGGAGCCCAAAGGGATCCTGTTACACGCCCATTGAGGCATATTGGGAATATGGTGTTAGGATCCCGTTACACGCCCATTGAGGCATATTGGGAATATGGTGTTAGGCCCATATCTTCTTGACCATCGGCACACTAGGGGTGAAGTGGTCAGCATCACGCCGGCAGCCTTAACCTTCCCAGAGTTGCTCTGGTACTCAGTTGGGGCTGGGTCGACCTAAGAGCCGTTTGCGGCCTAAAAAAATCCCACCTCATCTGTGGATCGAACCATGGACCACTGAGCTAGGAAGCCAGTGCACTAACCACTATGCTACCCCGGCTCACAAAAGAGCCCAAAGGGCCCAATAAATGTTCAATTTCGACCAAATTACAATAATTTTAAAGTACATTGACAATATCTTTCTTTACTTTGAAAAAAAAAGTTTTTCTGAGAACGCTGTCCTTGAGTCATGGAAAAATATGGTGGCCATGGGGATGAAACTTAATTTTGAAATTAATAACCATGACGTCACAGCTTTGCTATGATCGCATACAAAGGAACTCAGCAATGATTACGTAACGGAGATGAAAGCCCAGAGTTTAGAACAGAAGGAAGCCGAAAGCAATATCGAAATTCTGCAGCCAAGCTGGTCTACTCAAATATATACACCTGCTTGATTATTACCTCAGTAAACCAAAGCATTTCAAAGTTGAAACATCAGATGATACCTTTCGTCTAGCTGAAGCAGGGATGCCAACATCTGAAGAGCAATACTCAAATTCCGGGAGATTCGCCACGGATGTATATAGAGGTGCTACCGAAATTATTCTGTAATGAAAATAAATTTACGAAGAAGAAAACAGAAAGTGTCTGTTCAGACTTGATTGCACCAATTCTTCTCAAGGTGTAACACACCACCAGTAGCAACTTTTCAAGGTCCATAATATATCATTATGGTTTACTGAAACTGCTGAAGTTTTCTCACAAGATAGAAATACCATTATGTTAATTTTCATTAGTTTGAATTGTTTTTGTTTTACAATGTGACAATATTTACTATATTGTTATTATTAATAAGCATTAAGCATTTTTTTAGAAACGGAAATGTTCAATGTTTTATTAATAGACATTACCGAACATTTAATGTATGTACATATTCTGACTTATGTGCAAAATCAGTTTATGAACGCCCTTAAGCTCAGAATTAGTTCGTAACCAGTGTGATATAATTTGTGCGCTCTCTTATCTTCTCCGGCAGTATTGAACAACATTTGTTGTGCGTACTGAATTAAGTGCATTATTCAATTGTTAGAACCTTCTTGTCCCCTATTGTCACTGCTCACGTTTCACGCTTCGATGCATGACAGGACCAGACAAGCGTATCTCCCAACCCTGAGTGATTAATTGAGTCCCTAAAACGTGATAATACCACATTGACTCCAGGTAAATGCGAGCATGAAGTGTTTGCTTAAGATTGCATAATTACTTCCGACTCGACAGCAGGGTTAGGTGATTATAGATAAACGCAATCTTGGAAGACATCTGGAAGAGCGAGCAGGACGAAAGATGTAAGGTAATTTTCAGACAACCTGGTTATGATCAGGAAAAATGTAAGAAATTGTAACGTAAACATTACCAAGAATTGTCGGATGTAGCAACTCCATGTACGGATGATGACTGTTTGAAATTTTTAAACGCATGAGTCATACACAATATGCACGAGGAAACGTTTTCATAACATGAACTTTGAATGTATTGGTTTGCATTTGAGGCGCCAATAAACAACTGCGCTGATTGTGAGTTTGTCGAAAACGCCAGGTGGAAGCGTGGGCCGGGAACGATATAACGTAGAAAAAGTTTGACATACGGTACTGCATTCCTGAAATCGTCAACGTAGATAGCTCGGACCTTACCACATAAAAGAATAGAGTTGGATTCTGAATTTATAGGACCGGACAAAAAGTATTAAGAGCATCTCTGTACATCAGTAGAAAACTCGCCAACATTATTACGGAACCTGAGATTCTACAGGACCACACACAAGTCACAGAGGGATTCTAAAATAGAAATAATATCCCAGACGTGTGTTCGAGGCATCTGTGTTAAGTTGTCAAGACTATTCTACTGAGCAAGAAGTCTAAGAATGATGAGAGTGTAACATACTTTTAATGCTTAGAATTTGACGTATTTATACTTGCTATTGGTGTTAAAGATTCATACTAGGCTGGCAACCTATGCACGAGAAAATGATACATTCATGAACCACCACAGCAAGCGCTGGTGATTGTTTCATGCTAATTTTCACGGAAGAACCAAAAGCAGAGGTAACCCCAGACTCCGAATGGAGCAGGGAGTGAGTGATGATAAGATCTACTTTTGAATAGTTGTATATTATCATTTGGTGAATGTATTTAAATTTTATATGTACTTTCAGGCACAAGCCACTGCCGATGTATAGCCACACACTTTTATTTAAATTAACTGACATACTGGTGATTTTTCATCACACGCCCTGAGTATTATGATATACGCTCAGGGAGAGTTAAAAAAAACAGAAAACAAACGGCTGGCGGACAGCGGGAAAAAGCGCCTGAATAATATCAGACAACAGATATTTAGCAGCGGAATTTTTTCTTTCTTTAATTCCCTCTAAAGTTTGTGGTACCAGTACGAAGCGACCCGACTAATTGTGGTACGACCGGAGAGACCATTTACTGGACTACTGTACTGTAGTTCGAAGCTTTAAATCGACACCTGAAGATTCTTGCCTTGACCCGGAGCGGTTTGTTATGAGTAAAATTCATAACATATCTGTCGATATCAAAAATGGCTCGACAAGTAGTCATATTTGTTTACGACCGGTGACCCTGGGTTACAGGAAGTACGTTATTGCCTTTTGGACCTAGTAGCAAAAGTCTGCGGTTGCTGTTAGCAGAAGTCAGCGATCTTTCTAGGTCTCTTCGGTGTGTGTCTTCTGTGGCAGATGGACGTGTTTTATGAGCTCCTGAGTATTATAGTGTTTCATGACATATTCCTACTAGGTAAAATCATTAGCTCGCCCATATAACTCCGTGAGGCGAGGCTAGTATATTTGTGAAAGGAATTATGCTTTATCTGCAGAACGTAAGTGTTTGAATTATAATAAAATGCATGAAAATGTCCTCGACATTGTTCTACTAGCAGACGTTACAGATCGATACTAAAGACTGTCTAGTGAAGCCATAATCTATTCTGCATATCAGAAAATGTCTCGATGGAGCCACGTTGTGTGAATTAAATATGATTGAGATTGTCCAGGCTGCCTTACTATTAATATGGAGATGTGGAGTTGTGTTACTGTGTGCGTGGTCTACGAGACATCTCCTGTGTGACTTTGGCCAGAGTATCATCTAAGTTTACTCCATCTATATTATCATATAAAAAGACCCGCAACAGCTAAAATGGTGGCATCAAGCCGGGATTTGAACAGCTAAAATGGGAGCCAAGCTAAAGGATCTTTGATCAATACAGCTATAAATGGGATTCTAATATCTTGCTGAAGTCAAGAAATATATACTGAAGCACATTAAAAACGGACCACTATTATATATACTGATGCCGAGAAGCTGGAAAAAAGTATGGGAATGGATTTTCCCCGTGTTTGTCATGAGGTAGAGAGCGAATGGCTGCTGGAATGGAAAGTGCATGATTCAACCCACGGGTTTGTGTACAGACTACATGAAAACAATGAAAGTTACACGTGCAACACGATTCCCAACAGCTATGACCCTGAAAATGTGTACGCGTTGTGGCAGTATACTCGGTATAAAAAGGCCGTTGAGACAAAACACCCAGTACATGTGCTTGAAATGCCACGACTATCTGAAAACGACCGCCAACGAGCCATTGGTATGTTGGAGACCGGAATGAGCTCGCGGGCCATTGCCAGAAGGATGAATTGCCACCACAGCACTATTGTACGTCTCAATGAACGTTACGGAACCACTGACAGTGCCCGGGATAGACTTCGGAGTGGCCAACCACGAGTTACTACCCCTGCGCAAGATCGTCATATTGTGCTGAGTCACCTAAGGAATCGTTCTCTCCCGGCAAGTCAAACAGCAAGAGCAATAGTGGGTAGACGTGGGCAAGTCTCTCGAATGACAGTCATACGACGACTCAGAGATACAGGCCTTACTGCAAGACGACCTTATGTTGGGCCAAACTTGACTCTCAGATATCGTCAGCAGCGCCTGCAATGGGCAGAGCAACATGTCAGATGGACTAGACTGCAGTGAAATGCTGTCCTATTCACAGACGAGAGCAGATTCAACATATCCTTTGCTGATGGACGTATGCGGATTTGGCGACGGTGTGAGGTATGGGTGATATGGGTGAGGGTAACTCCGCCTAAAGATAGGAGGAACAAGGATGGGAAATCACTTTAATGAACGTGTATGAGAAAGATATTGAAAATGACGATTATAATGATTGAGACGAAAATGAAATGACTAAGAAAATAAAATAAAATACTTGAAGCATGTTATCACACACATAATATAAGTCAGGTTATTGTCTATGCAAATGTCATATCTTAGTTCTTGAGGCGACACAGTAAACCATAAGATAAGCCAGGTTACTGTTCATACATCAAATCTTAACTCTTGAAGCGACAAAGTAAACCAAATAAGAAGTTGGGGGTTCAGGGCCTGGAATATACCAGCGTCCAAGTGGTAAAGTGGTTAGAGCGGTTGCTTCTCGAGGAAAAGGCAGGGCTAGATTATCTCTGAGTATACTATGCATGTGCTTAAGGCCCCAGCACAACAGGAGCACCAGAAAAAAGCAAACTTATTGAAGTAGGAAAGTCACAGGCAGCCAGAAAGAGACCTAGTCATCCCACCTCATAAATCTAAGACCAAGTTTAATGGAAGTCTCCAACACTTCACTCCTCTAGAGCAGCATCTGCCATGGGTCTAGCCTTTAAATTCTACATAAACATTTATAATTAGATTTCATGCTTCTATCTGAGTGTGCCAGGACTGTAGAACATGGCTACCACAAATAATGTGCCAGTTTGTCATCTGAGAATGGTAGTAGTGGTATCCCTTTCACACATTACTGACTACAAGAACGCGCCCCCAAGACGATGTCTCGGCGGGCACAATTAAGGAGGTCAAGCTGTCGCCCATGCAGCAGGACCCTCGAAGCTGGTGAGTCCAGAGGAACGATCTGAGAATAAAACGAAAGATAAAATGAGTTAGATGAAGACATGGGGGGGGGGGAGCGAAAAAAAGAGAGAGTGTGTTTGTGTGTGTGTGTGTGTGTGAGAGAGAGAGAGAGAGAGAGAGAGAGAGAGAGAGAGAGAGAGCAAGAAAGAGAGTGGTGTGAACATTTGTAACAGAGATCCAAGCATTTATTTGATCTATCGGTCCTCAACGAATATATATTTTGAGCACTGTACTCAATCGGCCAAATCGTTCAAAACATAAGATAAAAATGTCGAACTCAGTCCGTTGACACGCCACAGTTAATGGTATTGTCATTCAAAATACACGAAAAGATGAATTGGATGAATAGAATATAGTTCTACTATCTAAATTTATATGTATCGTTGCTTGTATGTGAACGTAACGACGAATTACTGATTATTGATAACTGGCCAGCCACTTTTATTTTTTGCAATAGAATGTGTAGGAGATTTTTTGCTTCTGCTCTTTAGTGCAATTGGTAGTAATAATAAACTTGGATCCATTAAAAGTATTCATTCTCCTTTAATTGTTTTATTATTTGAATTCATATATGAATATTAAATGTTCGGAACGGTGTTACGGTGTTATTTTAAATGATGGCGTCTGCTGGGGTTTACCCATGCGCAACGTTTAGGGGTCATTAATATTTATAGAATATGTCGATATTTTACGGTATAGTGAACGCGAAATATATGCGGAGATTATGACGCATTCGCGTTGGGAAGGTCACGCCGGGTGACTTGGTTACAGGGCCTTTGTTACGCTATCCGTCAAGCAAGAAGGTCGTGTCTTGTATTTCTTCCAAGGAAATAAGGCTGAGTATATAGCCTATATTATATAGATGAATCGATGTAGACTTCAGGGTCAGTTCTGAAATTAATCTAAGCATGAGATTAATTACATTAAACTAGATAATGGAAGGAGAATCGTATTATGATTCAAATTGTAGATGTCAAGAACTCATGTGCTCATTTCTGGCTGTTGACTACAACAGCGCACGTATATAGCCACGATGTTCATCTGACATATTGTTTTGACACGGACGGACATGAATATTATGCATGTAATTCCTAATGAACTATATATGAACTATATATGAACGTGTACCTACGTGAATGTCTTATGTGTGAACTGTAAATAAATTCATGGACTCTGAATTGAGGACTTTATCACATCGATACGTTACAGCTATTTGCTGCATTTGCCAATGTTGATGATTATGCAAATGAAGAACTCTTCTGATAGGAAAAATATGTACCTATAATGATGAGCTCCGAAAGGAACGAATGTATTCTTGGACATTCAACAAATGATTAATCAATATAACGTTGACCCTTACTCCAAGATGATAACCGGACGAAGCACGCATTCGCGATTGAACAAAATACATAACCAGCTCTAAACCAGTTCAACCTTATTTAAAATCCCGCCCCTTTATCAACTGGCGGCCAATGTGGGGAGGATAATTTCAAATATTAACGAGTTGAAAGAACTAAATTCCTTTCGATCGAAATGGACATTATTTGCAAATACACCGGTGACGTCATGCCCTTGACGACAGCATGAACGGTTGGAAAAGCCAGCAGCTGACAATGTCCATCAAAAAAATTTATTTGAAGCTTTCAAACATCAAATGAAACCTATTGCTGACTTTCTCAATGATACAAACAAGCTCTCGAGTCTGTCGTCGAAGCATATAATGTACGATATTACCGCCAAAACAAGATAAGTCACTGATTTTAAAGGTTAAAATATTTCGTCCTGTTCGTCCAATAACGCCATGTTCTTTTTTCGTTGTATCCATGTTAAATATTGTTCCTGTCCTTTTCATGTAGCGGGTATGGTTGGGCGGCGGTTCGGAATGAATAAAATGGCTCTCAGGATGCCGATATTCATTCTGAATGTTCCTAAGGTTGTGAATTAATAGCACCTCGCGAAGAAAGCGTCGAATTATCATTATCGGTGATCGTTTGGTTCGGACTTGCGTTAATTCACTTTGCATGTTAGGTGTATAGTCATGTTATAACTGGTGTTTTCATGTGTATTTGGTTCTTATTTTTATTCATTTACAGTCTTATGTTCGTAATCTATCTTGTTTATTCTGATCTAGCTATCTTTAATTTTAATTAAATGTATTGTATTAACGTCAAATGAGTCCTGTGACGTCACTATTTGTTACGTACACAGCTTAACTTTCTATTCAGTTCATTCTTAATCTCTCACTTCCGTTTTATACCACTTAGTTATTAATGCATTTTTTATTGTGAAAATGTTTTGTCGTATGGTAATACTGTTTCGTAATCCTTGGTTAACCCATTGTATTGTTTGTCTTCATTTCATCCTTTTATAATTTAATATTAATGCTATAATTTCTTCATTAATAATAGTGTAGATGAATATGATTAAATTTTTATCAGCTTTGATGAGGAATTAGGGACTTTGCACATATTTGCAGTAGTGGTCCTAGAAATGGGCAATGCACTTTATGCCTCATGATTATGGCATATTATATAATGATTAATTATTAAAACTTTATAACATATTAATACATATTTAATATAAATTAGTACACTTTCTCAGTACTATATTGTGAACTTAGTGACAATTAAGACTAATTATTTGGGGATAATACACATAATTATTAAATATTAATATTAAGCGCTTGATATAATTTCAGCAGCTTATATAACTAACTATCATAACTATTTATGATAGATATCAGTGAGTATATATATATAATATTTTTACAAAATATTATAGATTGTGGAACTTATACATAACAATACAGGAATATTACAATTTCTTATAATAATTATTCATTCGTTGAGTAATTATAATTATCGACATAGATTATATTGTTGATTACAATACATAAGTAATTGAATACTTAAATAAATTAACTTCAAGATGCTTAACTTAGACTATTTTATTAAAAATGGTAAGGATTTTGGAAAAAAAGGAGAACTTCTCGAGGCTTATGCATTGGCTGAATTTACAAAATATAAGGCAGAAGAGGAGGAAAAGAAAGCTTTTGCTAAGGCAGAAGAGGAGGAAAGAAAAGCTATTGCTAAAGCAGAGAGAGAAGAATTAAGACAAGAAGAAGAAAGAAAGATAGCAAGAGATGAAATCCTACGGATTGAAGAAGAGAATAAATTGAAACGACAAGAAATCATATTGCAGCAAGAAATGGAATTGCAACGGCTTAAATTGGAAACAGCAAAACTTAATTCGCAGAGTGCTGCAGCAAGCCAAAATGATAATGCTCAATCTGGATCTTCATCCACCCGACTTAAGGGCAATTATTACTTTAAATTACCACCATTCAAATTACACGTGGACGACCTTTCATCGTGGCTGGCGCGCTTTGAGGATATATGTAAGGTCAATAACCTTGACAAAACTGCATGGGCACTTAAACTTAAGGAATTTCTGGATGGCGAACCTGCAAGTGCAGCACAAAACATTGATCCTACATTAGCCACAGATTATGAGGCCATTAAGACGTTGTTATTACGTCGTTTCCACTTGAACGAAGAGGCATGTAGATTACGTTTCAAAAGTTTGTTACCAGATAACAATAAAGATTTCACAGGTTTTATTGCTAACATACGCAATACTTTTAACAGATGGGTTGAACTGGCAGGTGTCAACAAATCTTACGACAAGTTAGTCGATTTGTTATTGAGGGATAAAGTGTTATCTTCTGTCAGCCCACCATTCTTTGCTTATCTGCAAGAAAGAAAACCAGAATCTATTGATGAGTTAGAAAAAATTTCTTTAAATTACTGCACAGCTCATCCGAATGCTAATATTTCTGGCTCGTTGATAAGAGAACCACTTCCTGTAGCTTCCAATATGGCATATCATAATCATAACAAACCTAGAACACACAGTGTGGACAGAGGTAGGTTCAAAGGAAACTATGACATTAATTTTCATAAGGGACATAATAACTTTAACAATAACTTTAATAGAGGAAGACAACAAACCAGAAATTATTCACCTCAGTCAAGACACAACAGTAATCCTCGTAACTCAAGTTATAATCGGTCATATCAATATAATAATGGTAACAATTGGAAGAATAGCGATAATTATAACTCGAGACATCGAGATAACAATTATAATAGACGTCAACGAGATAATTCAACTAATTATTCTCGTAATCGTTCTCATTCTCGTGTATCTTCACATTATAACCATAATACCGGGGCAGCAGTTACAAATGATATCACCCCTAAGGTTCAGGTTCCACCTAACGATAATACAATGAATTCTTCTGCTGCATGCTTTGCTATAAATTATAACGTGGCAAATAGTTGCCCACAATGCAATCTTATTTTTCAGAAGGCAAAGGAGACAGTGCTAAACTGCGGACACATTACACCAGAAGTAGGTCTTGCAGCCAATGATGGAACAGGCTCTCTGATTTTTAACAGAGGGATAGTAAATGGTTCTGTAGTTTCTGTATTGAGAGACTCGGGGTCCACAACCATTAGAGTGCGACAGTCGCTAGTACATCCTAGCTGTGCAACGGGGGAATATGTCCGTTGCATGACTTTTGGGGGAACTATTGAGTTTTACCCAACAGCTATTATCCATGTTAACACACCTTCTTTCACAGGTAACGTGAAGGTATGCATGCTGAAAAAGCCAATAGCAGACCTTATGGTGGGTCGCATACACGGCAGCAAGGATTGTTCACCAGAAGATATTATTGAATGGGAGAGACACAATCTATGCACTGGAAAAATAATAACAATAATAAATTCTTTAAGCACCAAACACGGCGCATAAGGCAGAAACCAGTGCTCTCCAGGTTGTTCGTTGTGACGCCACTCCTCTTAGCTCTTGCACATTATTTAGGCCCAACGTTCTTCCTTCTCTTATTATTGTTCTTCTGAGTGTTTCTTTTGGTCTTCCTCTTTTCCTCTTACCCTCAGGAACCCAAGTGAGCGCCTGTAGTGGTATTCTGTTGTTTTGCATTCGTAGGACATGACCGATATAAGACCATCGTCTTTTCCTTATATAGTCGGAGACATATTTCTGCCTAGAGTCTTCTCTTATTTGTCGATTAGTCTTGAATTCTTTCCAACTGATGTTCATGAGTTTTCTAAGACATTTGTTCTCGAATGTATTCAGCTTGTTCTCCAATGATTTTGTTATTTTCCAACTCTCACAGCCGTATGTTAACACTGAGATAACATTTGAATTAAACAGACGAAGCTTGGTATGTATATTCAATGATCGTAATTTCCAAATGTTAGATAATCTATTGAAGGCGCTAGCTGCCAAAGCAATTCTAGTATGGATTTCTCTTGTTGTGTCACCATCCTGAGTCATTTTACTGCCTAAATAATTGAAACTTTCAACTTTCTGTAGTTTTCCCCCGTTCAAGATGATATCAAAGGTCTCGTTAGAAAAGTTCATAGCTTTAGTTTTAGAGGCATTTATTTGGAGACCTATTTTAATCGAGAGATGACACAAATTATTTATTGCTTCTTGGGACTGCCTTGGTGTTGAACTTAAGAATGCTACATCATCTGCGAAATCCAAGTCCCCCAGGAATTTTCCATTTGTCCATTTTATACCCAATTGTTCATTGTGGGTATAGTTTCTCATAACCCAATCAATAGCTATTCCAAAAAGTAGTGGTGACATAATACAGCCTTGTTTCACCCCTGTTTCTACTGTAAACCATTCTGTATTCCCTTTATTTGTTCTAACACAACATCTTGCATTGTCATATAGCGCTTTGATTATATTCACATATTTTGTTGGAAAACCATAGATTGTAAGTATCTTCCACAATGATGGGCGGTGTAGACTATCAAAGGCTTTTTGAAAATCGACGAAGGTGATAATAAGTGGCGATTGCCTTTCCACTGATTCTTCTATAATTGTTCTTAGTGTGAATATTTGATCAATACATGATCGTTTCGGCCTGAAACCCGCTTGTTCTTCTCTGATCTTTTCGTCAGCATGCAATTTAAGTCTTTCTAACATCATGCAACATAATAATTTTCCAGGTACTGATAATAGAGATATACCACGCCAGTTATTACAGTCTGATAGATCACCTTTCTTCGGTAACTTTACAATAATACTGTCTTTCCATTGTTGTGGTGGTTGTTCTTCTCTCCATACTTCATTTATAATATCTAAAATTCTCAAGAGGTTGTTGTCATTAACTGCTTTAATCATTTCCCCTGAAATTTCGTCAACTCCAGCAGCTTTAAAATTTTTTAAATCTTTTAACGGCTTGTTTGATCTCGTCCAGCGTGAATTCATCGCAAGTTATTGGCAAGGTGGTTGTGGGTGTTTCATTATTAAAATCAGGTGTTACTGTTGGTGGTGGTCTGTTTAGCACCTCCATGAAGTGCTCAGCCCATCTCTTCATTTGTTCTTTTTCTGTTGGTATTGAATTCCCTAATTTACCTTTAACAGGTGTTTCCATAGCAGTAGGCTGGTGACATAGTTGTTTTGTAATCTGATAAAGGCACCTACTATTACCAGTTCTTGCAGCATTTTCAGCTTCTACGGCCAGTTCATTGATGAAATGTCTTTTATCTCTTCGAGTTTTTGTCTTCACTTCTTTATTTAACAAGTTATAAGTTAGTTTGCAAGATTCAACTGCATTATGTGTACTTGCCGCTAGTAGTTTAAGTTTTGCTGTTTTCCTTTCTTGTATTTTATCCCAAGTATCTTCTCTCATCCATTTTTTCTTTTTATGTACTAGGTATCCGGTGGTCGCTACTGCTGCTTCTGTCATTGCTGTTCTCAGTTGTTCCCATTTAGTATTGATTGTCTTGGTGGTGATATCGTTGTCAATTTTGCCTAAAGCATCGAAATAGTTGTTCATTTTGACATTATATTCCTCCTTTATATCATTTGATTGCAGTCTGTGTACATCTATTCTTCTATTTTTATTCTGTTGGTATAACTTCTTCAGTTTAATTCTCAGTTTAGCTATGCAGAGGTTATGATCGCTTCCGATCTCTGCACCTCTGTATGCTCTGACGTCTTGAACTGATGAGCGAAATTTAGCGCTTATGCAGAAGTGATCTATCTGGTTCTTAGTTCTGCCATCAGTTGAATTCCATGTTATCTTGTGGATATTCTTATGTGGAAAGATGGTGTCTGCCACAACGAGGTTTGATATTTCACAAAGTTCTAGAAGTCTTTCGCCATTTTGATTCATACAGCCTATGCCATGAGTACCGAGATATCTTTGTACTCCATCGTTGTTGTCACCTACTTTGGCGTTAAAATCACCCATGACTGCTATTATGTCATGCTTGGGTATTGTGTTGATGGTACTTAGAAGTGCTTCATAGAAGTCATCTTTTGTGGTATCAAGAGCGTCGTTAGTTGGTGCATAACATTGTACAATTGAGAGCTTGAAAAATCGTGTCTGAAATCTAGCTAATAATAGCCTCTCATTGATAGGTACCCAGCTGATAAGCGATGCTGCTGCTTTCTGTGTCATTAGGATGGCTACTCCCTCTGTGTGACGATTATCATTACTACCAGAGTATATAATTTGCTTTTTTTCTTCTGAAATATATTTTATGCCCTTCCCCGTCCATCTACACTCGCTGACACCCAATAAGTCCAACTTATAATTATCCATTTCTTTAATTACTTCTTCCAATTTTCCGTCTTGATACATAGTTCTTACATTCCAGTATCCAATTTTAAAAATCTCCTTAGCCCCCAAGATATTAGAGTGAGTCATGTTTACTGTCAAGCCTGGTTCTGTTTCGGTAACAATAGCTTGTTTTACGATAGTGAATTGTTAACTCACTGATCAACCCTCCGATCCAACCGACCGATTCGAGGGTTTCGAGGTCAGTTATAGGAAAATATCTACACCACTAGATACTCTGGTGTATCTTTTATTCTATAATTTAACATAACATGGTACTATCCATCGAAATATACACATTCCTGATGTTTTTCTTTCGGCGTCTAAGGTGAGAAACGAATTTCACCTCCATCTTGGAAGGGTAGATAACTCTGATGCACTGGAAACGCCGTGACAAATAGAGCTCAGACTATGCTCATGGAGAGTGTCAATGATAATAAGATGGATGCAGAAAAACAGGAGGATACTGAGGTCAATTCACCTATTGACAGGGAATCATTTGCTAACAAACAAAAAAATGACAAATCTCTAAATAAATTTTTTAACCTAGTTAATAAGGTTGATAATTTACCTTCAGGTAATAAGAACAAACATTGGTTTATTATGAAAAATGATATACTAATTAGATGTTTTAGTGATAAATCACTGGTAAAACAACAAGTGATGGTACCGGCTGCTTTTAGACGGTACATTCTTCAACACGCGCATGACTCGCAGTGTGCAGGACATATGGGATATACTCGAACAAGATCTCGAGTATTATCTTCATTCTTTTGGCCAGGAGTGTCACGTGATATTTCTCAGTATGTACGTTCTTGTACTACGTGCCAGGAAGTGAAAGCACGTGGAGCTTTTCACACGGCACCTATTCAGGCTTGCGATATCTCAGTACGACCTTTTGACAAGATGACCATAGATATAATTGGTCCACTTCTACCATCTGCGAGAGGACATAGATTTGTTCTCACGTGCATTGATTTATGCACACGATGGCCAGAAGCCATTCCATTGAAGACAACTACTACCACAGATGTAGCTGATGCATTACATCTAATTTTCTCTAGAATAGGGTTTCCTAGAAAATTATTGTCTGACCATGGGTCGCAGTTTATATCCGATACCATGAAGGAGGTAATGAAAACCTGGAACATTGATAGGAATTTGAGTAGTATTTATCATCCCATGAGTAACGGTGCAGTTGAAAGACTTAACCGTACGCTTAAGCAACTTTTACATAAGGTTACTGTTAAACACCCTCAGGACTGGGACAGAGCACTCCCAGCTGTCCTATTTGCTTACCGAGAGGTGCCACATGAACAAACTGGCTTCTCTCCCTTTGAGTTAGTTTTTGGTGCCCCTCCGAGAGGTCCTATGGGACTGATAAAAGATTTATTAATTGATGCAGAGATGACTCAGGACACTCAGTCATCTTATGAGTATGTGATTAATCTTCGAAATAATATTATTGAGTCTTGCCAATTGGCAACAGCTTCTTCTGAGGCTGTAAAAGCTAAGGCTCGATCTATACAAAATCGATCTAGACGATTACGTCAATTATTCCCAGGCGATGAGGCTTATGTATTACTCCCTCACAATAACAATAAGTTATTGATCTCATGGACTGGTCCTTATAAGGTAACTGATAAAATTTCAGACGTTGATTACGTCTTAGATATCAAGGGACACAGAAAGATATTCCATATTAATATGCTCAAGCAATTTCATACACGTCCTATACACTTACAGTCAATTTTTCATGAATTAGATGACAATACTGTATCTACTTGTCATTATTCTAATCTATCTGTTATACAGGAGGAAGAATCTTCTTTTCCTGAAGTGCAGATGCCTTTACCTGTACTTACTGTCCAATCTACTGAATCTTGGCGTGATGTGACCATTTCTTCTACGGTTACACCGCAACAGCATCAACGCGTTGCTGATCTTCTACAATCTTTCCCAGATGTGTTAACTGATGTACCGGGTTGCACATCTGTAATTAGTCACGATATTATTCTTAACGATGATACACCAATTCGTGTTCATCCTTATTCTGTACCTCTACATTTTCTGAGTAAGACATCTCAGGAACTCGAACAGATGATATCATTAGGTATTATTGAGACTAGTACATCTCCATTTTCTTCTCCTTTAGTCATTGTCCGGAAAAAGGACAACAACATACGTTTATGTGTTGACTATAGGAAACTTAATGCGCAGACAGTACCGGATAGCGAACCACATCCTATCCTTGACGATTTACTTCCTCGTCTATCCAAAATCTGTTACGGTGTTATTTTAAATGATGGCGTCTGCTGGGGTTTACCCATGCGCAACGTTTAGGGGTCATTAATATTTATAGAATATGTCGATATTTTACGGTATAGTGAACGCGAAATATATGCAGAGATTATGACGCATTCGCGTTGGGAAGGTCACGCCGGGTGACTTGGTTACAGGGCCTTTGTTACGCTATCCGTCAAGCAAGAAGGTCGTGTCTTGTATTTCTTCCAAGGAAATAAGGCTGAGTATATAGCCTATATTATATAGATGAATCGATGTAGACTTCAGGGTCAGTTCTGAAATTAATCTAAGCATGAGATTAATTACATTAAACTAGATAATGGAAGGAGAATCGTATTATGATTCAAATTGTAGATGTCAAGAACTCATGTGCTCATTTCTGGCTGTTGACTACAACAGCGCACGTATATAGCCACGATGTTCATCTGACATATTGTTTTGACACGGACGGACATGAATATTATGCATGTAATTCCTAATGAACTATATATGAACTATATATGAACGTGTACCTACGTGAATGTCTTATGTGTGAACTGTAAATAAATTCATGGACTCTGAATTGAGGACTTTATCACATCGATACGTTACAGCTATTTGCTGCATTTGCCAATGTTGATGATTATGCAAATGAAGAACTCTTCTGATAGGAAAAATATGTACCTATAATGATGAGCTCCGAAAGGAACGAATGTATTCTTGGACATTCAACAAATGATTAATCAATATAACGTTGACTCTTACTCCAAGATGATAACCGGACGAAGCACGCATTCGCGATTGAACAAAATACATAACCAGCTCTAAACCAGTTCAACCTTATCTAAAATCCCGCCCCTTTATCAAACGGTCGTTAACCCGTCATTACAGTAACGTGGTAGTGTGGCAGGAATGCCCAAACCGCCAATTGGCTTATAGTGTATGGGATGTAGCCACAAGTAATGCCCCTTTATATAGAGAGTTACGCGAACTATGTCAGCATCGAAAACGTGGCTGAACGACGTAGACGCCATTTTCGGCTGGACAATACCAGGGCTAGTAGCGAGAATAAGCATCGAGTAAGGAAACATTGATTAAGACACTTAGATAAAAAAAATCTGTAAACTTGCAGCAAGTTTAGCTACAAAGAAGAGGCAGAAAAATAGAACCAAGAAAAATTTGTCATGCCAGACAGATAAAATATTAAACATGCTATCTGAGGATCAGATCCAGGTCCTTGATCGTAGGTCTTCAAGAGGATTAAAATGGAACAGTAAGACTGTAAAGAAAGCATTGCAAATTCGATTTGCTTGTGGAGCAACAGGCTATAATATGTTGTGGAAACAGCATTACCCACTGCCTGCTATACGTACTCTGCAGCAACAAATACAGCGCATTCAGATTTCTGGGGAATACTCAATAAGATGTTTGATTACATGAAATTAAAGGTTGTAAACATGTTAGGAGTAGAACAGCTGTGCTGCTTGACATTAGATAAAATGTCACTTAAATCTGCTATTGAATATGTTGCAATAATAGGAGAAATTCGTACCTGACCAACAGGGCAGTGCGACAAATGCACTAGTATTCATGAAAAGTAGACTATGAAGGATGAAACCGACCGATACTGAATAGGAGAGAGCTTGAGCGTACCATCAGCCTTGCACTGCAGCAATTCTCTAGCCAAAATAGTTGGTGGACTTTGAGATATTGTTCCTTTTAAGACTGACAAGCAACAACGCCTGTTCAATTTGCTATGTACAGAAAAATGGTAGCTACAGAATTTAAGTTCGCTTGCATACTTCTGCTATGTCCTCACAGATCGTTAAGTAGCGCGCGTCACAACCAATAACCTGGCTTTTTGAATCTTTTGACGAGGGTCAACAATTATTGTTAGATTTACCTAGATAAACCTCTGGCCACTTCTTTTCTGGATATATAAACTGAATAAATTCAAGCATTATCTACAGAAAGGAAGATAGAATTTGTATAGTAAAAAAAATAGATTGTAGTTTGAAAATATAAAATAAATGATCCTTAAATATCTATACAGATAGATCAGAAAATTAAAATAATATACTGTCACTGAGAGTCACTAGTTAGAGGAAACTGCGCATCCCAACAACCTAACTAAAACTACATTAGATACTCTAGCAGACTCTATAAACTACTACAAGACGGACGAAAACAGAATGAGAAAAAATCCTTAACAAAGGATGAAGAGCAAGAAGAAAGAAAAGATAAAGAAGAAAAAAGAAAAAAAAAAGAATCGCAAAGATGCAAAAAAAACAAAAAAAGAAAAAAAAAGAAAAGAAAAGAAAAAAAAAAGAAGACGAGACACCAAAAAAATAAATAAAGAGAGAAAGAGACAAAAAGAGATCTAAAAAAGAGGAAAAAAGAAAAAAAAAAAAAAAAAAGAACAAAAAAGACAAACATATCTGAGCAATGAAGGACTACAACAGAGCCAGTCCTACCCTGTTACCGTGGGACAGAATTTTGCTGGACACAAAGAGAGCACCCTCGAACTTTAGCTCCCCTACACCTTACTGATGTACAGACTGCTGCCCTTGGCTCCATTTTTTGATAAGATGAAGGTTTTGTCACAGGCATGCCACCGTCACTTTTTTCGATGTTATTTTCTGTCAGATGTGCGGGAGACTCCAACTACTACTGATGGTTATGATAAACGGTTGTTACAACGGAGCGCAGGACGAAGTGTAGGAAAGAAGATAAGGTGAGGGATAGAGCAGATCCTTGTGAATAATCTGACAATTTCCTCTTCTTTCCGCAGGCTCTCGGTTGCGTTTGACAGGTCTAATGTTGGGGGGGTATATCTAAAGATGGTATTTGAAAATGTTAATTGTCATTTGATGAGTCGCAATGACTGTTTGTATACGTTTGATCATGGTTGGGTCACTTATGAGGTGAAGTCTGCTAGTCCAGGTAGTATGGTTTGCAAATGCTGTTGAAATTTATTACGACCTTGTGATTTTACGAAGGTTTACAACAAATTTCAGTTTTGGACAGCAGGGGAGGGAGCATGTGGAGAGGGAAACCATTTCTAGACAGGCATCCTTTTGTCCACCACATCTAGTGCTTGATTTTGTGAGGAGAGGACATGTTTGAGTGGGAATACATTGTAGTGGAAATTTCAGTTTCTTGCTGGACATCACGTAGTGGCTGACTAACGCGTGTCAAGAACTCGCCGGGATGATTTCTTTTCAGCTACTATGCGAGAGTTAAAGTATTGCTTTTTTTAGAGAGTATTTAGTGAGTGCCAAGTAAAACGTGAAATTTAAGAATTTTTTTAGGTGGCAACTCTCATCTTGAGATCTGTTAGAAGCATGGAAGAATTAGAAGAAACTGTATCTGTTGTTGTTGCAATTCCTCTATGACTAGCACGGTGAGAAGTAAGGATAGAGTACGTCGAGAGAGATTGATGAGGATGACTTGTTTTGCGGTAGATATGTGAATCACGGATTTACATTGGATATATCAAACAAAAAAGATTAACTAACACGAAGTGCAGATCGTTGGTTTGTGCAGATGTAGAGATAGAAATGTGAAATAGGAAAAGCAAGCCTAGTATTAAGGTGACCATGCAATTCATTATATTAAGGTTCGGCTAACTGTTAGTTTAAAGAGTGAAAACAGGTGTATTATATATAGAAGCAAGACAAATACTGTCTTTCTCTGTCTCTTATCTGCAATGATAGTTGTATGCAACAATGTAATTGACATTTCAATCGTACCACTAAATTATTACATGAACATAAATAGTGTATATTCACAGTGCTCACTTGTTTTAGTGCTCAAGGAGTAGCACAGATAGCTCTAAATCTGATAAGAAGGATACTTGAAAGACAACTGGAGATCGTGCGCCCAAAGCGGATGAGCATTAGATCTTGTCATTCATCATTTGAAGAAAAAAGAAGAGATAATTTTGCAAACTTTACTTTTGGCAGATATTGCACTTACTTGAAACAGCACCTGTGAATGCACAGACTGAAGCAACTGCACCATCGTACTACTAGTTCACTAAACTCCTCAAACTCGAAACCAATTGTTACTATTAGCAGAAATGACTTCAATATTAAAGGTCCGTAAGTTTTCAAGAGAAATTCAACTCAATTTATCTCTGTGTGGGATCAGAGTCTCTGTGTGTTAAGAGAACCACAACCCCCACCTGTGCCAAAGCGGTTCTACTCATAACACGCTAACTGGTGCCTCATATAGTGCCATCCTCGTAGCACCATCAATGATAGATCTGTATTTTAAAGTTACAATCACTTGTGCCAGAAAAGAGATCAGAAAATCCTTATGTCTGGTCCAGAAGTGAATCATGTCCAATAGATAGTTTTGTGTTGCAGTCTCTGTTGGTAGTAGGAGAACTATCTCCGCGAGTAATACGTTGTGTTTTGTGTCATTGTGTATTTTTAATAGGATGAAACAAATATATCGAGACCAGGCGATGCATTGTGTGCGTCATCACTCAACCCTGGGTTTCTAGTAAAAATGTCAGGTTTGTCATACTATCCTGTTACTGATCGTCACATTCACAGTTTTCCACCTTCTCACAATACTAGTGGTGTAGATAGTTCCGCGCATTTTCGCGCAAACGGAGAGTATATTGTAAGTATGTTTTGCTAAGTGTTGCATTCATAAAGTTCTTACGGGTAAAATGATAAGCAAATATTTAGATTGCTATAACCGCCTCGCTCCGTGCGAAAGACTGCTACAGGAATAGTGAGTACTAACACGCTGAATCAAAACTGAGCAAGTATATGTGTTAAGATTCAGACACACTCATCTTTTCTTTATTTTTATTAATTGTTTTTTTGTCTTTCTGTGAGGGGGGGCGGGGGGGCAGGGGGGTGGGGTAGGAGGCGGGGGGGCCGGGGGGGGGGGGGAGGGGGGGGCGCGGGGGGGGGGGGGGGGGGGGGGGGGGGGGGGGGGGGGGGAGGGGGGGGGGGGGGGGGGGGGGGGGGGGGGGGGGGTGGGGGGTGTGGGGGGGGGGGGGGGGGGGGGGGGGCCGCGGGGGTGCGGGGCGAGCGGGAGGGGGGAATTTGGGGGGGGAGGTGGGGGGGCGAATTCGGTGGGACGTCGGGGGGGGGGGGGGCGGTGGGGGTGCGGGGGGGGGGGGGGGGGGGGTGTGGGGCGAGGGAACCGGGGAGGCGCGGGGGAATAATTAAAGAGGAGAGGGGAATTATTAGGCCAAGGGGGGAGGGTGGATGGTGGGGGGGGGGGGGAGGGGATGGGGGGGGGAAGTGGGGGTGGGGGGGGATTAGGGACTGCGAATCCCGGGGAATAGGTGGATGGGGGGATAATAGGGGAGGGGGGGGTGGGAAAAGGGAAGGAGGGGCGTAGGGGGTAGGGGGGTGGAGGGGGGCGGAAGAGTGGGGGGGGGGGGGGGGGGGGGGGGGAGGGTGGGGGGGGGGTGGCGGGAGGGGGGGGGGGGTGGGAGGAGGGGAATTCGGGGCGGGGGGGAGTGGAAGGGAAGGGCGCGGGAGGGCAAGACGCTATGTGAAATAGGGGAAGAATGTAGGGAATTAATGAAAGAAAAATACTTCCCGTTCATTCTGTCTGATTGATGGGTATATATTAGGATTTATATATTGTTTTCAATTCCAATAATATGAACAACTACCGAAGTATGAGAATGCAGTTGGCAATTCAACAATTTTGTCAAATATTGTAAAATAGGGACAATCACGCAACTCTATGGCTTATAAATAGTTTAACCGATAACAAAAAATAATTCTCTAAGAAAAAACAAAATCATAGAAGAGAATGAGATAGGAATAACTTGACTCCCAAGATATTCTCAAATTATCATGAGTTCCGGAGGGGTGTTTGTTAATCTAACGGCCTGATGGTCGCCCAGTTTATATAGCTGGACTTTAACAGATTATTTAATGCGACTTTCATCTGTTAAAAGTCATTGCATTGTAAGAATAGCATCAAGACCTTCACCTTCCCAGATGTCCTGTTTCTATGTTCAATAAGTACCGGTAAGTAAACTAGTTTTCTTCTTTTTGTTTTGTTAGTTGTGAAAATACAATTAATAGTACAAATTATTGTGTGCCTTATACTGTTTTTGCATTAATAGTTATTTTCAAATTATTAGGTAACCTAATACGAAAATGGCAAATTGGGTGTTGTGGAAACTCGCGATTGGGTCCATTTTCTCCTCGACAATACGGGCTATAAGCGCCGAAAATGGCGGCATACTCAAATATTTTAGTTCGCGTAGCTTATAATAAGAGTGGTGCCTCTGTGAACGCTAACCACGAGAACCAAACTATTATAGAAGAACCCGAGTATATCCTTACGACTTAAAGAGGGGGAAGTAATTGTGGAAGTGACAGACACATAAGTTACAACTTACTTGTTAAAAAGTACTTTTAAGTTCACCGCTGTTCGTGAGCCAGGAGTAGAATGATTAATTTATTTTTGCATCATGTGAGAGGTCCGAACCATAGAGTTATGCGGTTAGTCGTTGTCAGGACATCTAGACCCCGTCATGTTGGTTTCTGCAATACAGACAAATCCCCGCGATGGTCTTGCGCTGTTCAATTGCCCGTGTCTTTCTCACGATGTTACGCTGTTTTACACAATTTTATGTACCATTGGGCAAAACCGTTATACGACTTTAAAAATTCCAAGCTTACGCTGTGCGCTCTAAAATTACACGGGAGGCAGGGATAGAATCTTTTTACAAGCTCATTCAAATGGTGGGGGAGAGGTGATCCGAAGAAGCATTGTCAAATTGCATAGCATAATGATAGCGTGGACCGCAGAATCCTCAGAATGAAACGCATTTCTTTGTAAATCAAGTTACTGTTGAATGAGATCTTAATTGCTACTCAAGATGCTTCTTGAGCGGAAAAAGGAGCAACAATGCAAGCTGATATTCGTTTGTTTTTTAAAGTCTCCTCCAGTTCTTTCCCACTCATTGACCATATAGCAGTGCCACTCTTCTTCAATGTGGAGCAGAAAAACACTTGTTAACTTCCTACAAATCGCTTCTGCCCGTGACCAACTAGCTGTTGTCCTTGTCTCATTCTGGAGCCAGAAACACGTTGTTTCAACTCCTACAAAACCTTCTGCCCTCATTACCAAACTAAGCTGTGCTTCTACATGTGGAGCCAGAAACACTTTGTTCAACTCCTAACAAAACCTTCTGCCCCGTTTGACAACTAAGCTGTGCTCTTCTGTACATCTGGAGTCCAGAAAATCATTGTTCAACTCCTACAAATCTCTTGCTACGTTGACCAATAGCTGTTTGCCTTCTACATTCTGGAGCAGAATAACACTTGTTCAACTCCTACAAAAATCCTTCTGCCTCATTTTGGACCTAATCATTAGCTGTGCTTTTACGTGTGGAGACAGAAAACACTTGTTCAACTTCCTACAAAAAACCTTCTCCCCGTTTGACTCCACCTTGCTGTGCCTGTATCTAATCTGGAAAGCATGTGAGACAATACACTTGGTTCAACTCACATACAAGAACCTTCTGCCCGTCTGTTGAGCCAACTAGCTGTGCCTTCGACATCTGGAGCTAGAAACACTTGTTCAGACTCCTACATATCCTTCTGCCCCGTTGGATCCGTACTAGCTATGCCTCTTATCATTCTGGAAGCCAGAAACACTTGTACAACTCCGTACAAATACCTTGGCACCTCATTGGCCTAACTAGCTGTGCCTCTCTAATGTTTGTGGAGCCAGAAAACTTGTTCAACTCCTCAAACGGCCCCTCATTGACCAAGCTAGCTGTGCGTCTTGCAGACATGGTGGGAGCGCAGAAACACTTGTTCAACTCCTAATCCAGAAAATACTTATTTCATCCCTCATTGACCAACTAGCTGGTTCCTTACTGTACATTCTGGAGCAGAAATCAGACCTTCGATCTTTCAGAAGTACTCTCTGTACAAAACCCTTTCTGCCCCCTTCCGTTCGACCAACTAGCTGTTGATGGTCCTCCTGTCTCACATTCTTTGAGAGCAGAAAGTGCTGTCATGTTGTCGCAATAGACCGTCACTTACTAAAACCTGTCTCCCCTCATTGAATCCTGTGTACTAGCTGTGCCCTTCTAACACTGTGGAGCAGACAACACAATGGTTCAACTCCTACAAAACTTTCGTGCCCTCAATTGACATCCGTAGCTGTGCCTTCTACACCTGGAGCAGAAAACGAGCTAGTTTAACGCTCAAAGAACCTCTCTGCATCCTCATTCGACCAACGAAGCTGTGCGCTTCTACATGTCGGGATGGAGCAGAGAAAACTCGTGTTCATAACGCACTACGCAAAAAACTCAGCTCCCCGGTGACCGTACTGAGCTGTGCCTCGTTTACATGTGGATGCCTAGAAAAACAGAACCACTTGTTCAACTCCTACTCCAGAGAAAAGCCTTGAGTGCGCCTCAGTGGACGCCATACGAGCACTGGGCCTTTTCTAAGGTGGAGCCAGAAAACACTCGGTTCAATCCCTATAAAACTTCTGCCGCGTTGACAAACACCAGGCCCTGAACATGACTACCAGAGCATGGAGAAGCCTTTCATGGACGTCCTTGTAGGACACACAATGAAGACAGCTGTTGATAGGCATAACACGTCCTTATAGGACACACAATGAAGAAAGCTGTTGATAGCATAACACACAATGGACGTCCTTAAAGACATGGACGTCCTTATAGGACACACAATGAAGAAAGCTGTTGATAGCATAACATGGACGTCCTTATAGGACACACAATGAAGAAAGCTGTTGATAGCATAACATGGACGTCCTTGTAGGACACTCAATGAAGAAAGCTGTTGATAGCATAACATGGACGTCCTTATAGGACACACAATGAAGACAGCTGTTGAGAGCATAACATGGACGTCCTTGTAGGACACTCAATGAAGAAAGCTGTTGATAGCATAACATGGATGTCTTTATATGACACACAATGAAGAAAGCTGTTGATAGCATAACATGGACGTCCTTGTAGGACACACAATGAAGACAGCTGTTGATAGCATAACATGGACGTCCTTGTAGGACACTCAATGAAGAAAGCTGTTGATAGCATAACATGGACGTCCTTATAGGACACACAATGAAGACAGCTGTTGATAGCATAACATGGACGTCCTTATAGGAAACACAATGAAGAAAGCTGTTGATAGCATAACATGGACATCCTTGTAGGACACTCAATGAAGAAAGCTGTTGATAGCATAACATGGACGTCCTTATAGGACACACAATGAAGACAGCTGTTGATAGCATAACATGGACGTCCTTGTAGGACACTCAATGAAGAAAGCTGTTGATAGCATAATATGGACGTCCTTATAGGACACACAATGAAGAAAGCTGTTGATAGCATAACATGGACGTCCTTGTAGGACACTCAATGAAGAAAGCTGTTGATAGCATAACATGGACGTCCTTGTAGGACACTCAATGAAGAAAGCTGTTGATAGCATAACATGGACGTCCTTGTAGGACACTCAATGAAGAAAGCTGTTGATAGCATAACATGGACGTCCTTGTAGGACACTCAATGAAGAAAGCTGTTGATAGCATAACATGGACGTCCTTATGCTAGAATCCCCTGGAAAAACACTTGAAAAGGGGAACTAGAGACAGACGTGAAGAGAATAATGAAGTCATGGAAAAACCTTGAAGGGATGACACAAGACCAGGAAGGGATGACACAAGACCAGGAAGGCATATGTGCGTTAGGGAGCTGAATGGTGTAAATGCTGATTATTACATTTAGGCTACCTACACTGTTAGGCCTATATCTTATACTAGTTGTGATGACAGTGTCCCAGTTGGATACGGCGGTAATTGTAGGCCTAAGTACCGTAGGCTACATGTAATGTGAGCAACCTTGCTGCTAAATATGTATCCCCGATCTTATCTCTTAGTTGGCCTACACACGAAAAGAAGAAAAACCCATGTCTAGAAAAATCTTTCGCGATGAACGAGGCAAACATCTATGTTTTTAAATAGTTTTTTTGTTTGGAGTAAATGCGACAACATCAGATAGGCCTAAAGCCCATGTATTGAATTAACTTAGCTGTCACGCTTGGTAAATTACCGGGAATAAAATATACTTTTTCATGAACTAAAAAACCTATTCCCAGAAACATCATCTATCACACCTGTAGCAAAAGGAATACTGAAAGTTATTTCATCATCCTTACCTTGAAGTCGCGCCGGCTTGTTTGTGAATAAAACAAAGAACACGCTGAAGTGCCACGCACTGGCGTTTGCTACTGACCTAAATATTTTTTTGTTTTCCTCGACAGTGAAAAACGCATTTGGGAGCTCGTGGGGGTCCAGTCGCGAGCAAATGTAATTTCAGTTGTCAACACGAGCAGATTTTTTAAAACCCTTTCCGCTGATGTGTAACACAAGTTTATAAAGTACACCCTTGTACCGTGGTTTACCTTAACTGTTTTGGGTACGCAAACTTAAATCACCATTTGTTTGGTTGAAAATGAATGAATGAATCGATTTCGCTATTTTTGGGAATAACATTCGACTGAACTCGCCCGCTTCGCTGCGTGGCGCGCGAAAGCTTTTTTTTTTTTCCTTTCGCAGGCACATCTTATGTGACCCATTTATGGCATGTGTGCATGTTTTGTTCTTCCCGTACCACTTAGTGCAGAAAAATAAATCTATGGCGACGTCAGATATTACAACTGATGACGCTATTAGATATACAAGCAAGTAGAGTATATGGGTGTATAAACATTTATAACACATAAGGAAGGGAAACCCGAGGCCTGTAAACAGTAAATTAATATGAGACAAACATAAAGGTATGTTAACTGGCACTCTTAGGAAATAAAGAAGTAGACCACTAGACAACAGAAAAACAACAGACATGAGTGTAGTAATATTATGTTGTTTGAAATTTTGGAACTTTTTTGATAATCTGATGTGTAGTTGATATTGATTTGTTTATACTGCATATTAGGGGGGGGGGTGGAGTAACTTTATATATTTATATACTTGTATATCTTACATCATGTTAAACTCTTGTAAATAACATTGATGGTGTTCAAAAGCACGACCTAAATAAAGGTTTTTATTTTAAAAAAAGAGTGGCTTACCCAGGATTCTCGTGTTCTACTTCTTTATTTCCTACGAGTGCCTGTTAACATTCCTTTATGTTTGTCTCATATTAATTTAGAGTATATGGGTGTACACAAGTCTGCCGGTTAGCAATGGTGGTGACTGAAGACTGTAATTTTTTATTTTTTTTTAATCCTAACAAATATCATTACTCCCCCGGAAGGAGCCCAGGCTTTTTACACTCGTATGCCAAGTTTCACTGTCCCGTGCCATCAGCTACAGTTCTCTTCTTCCTGTGTGTCTGTTTTTCCGTCTACCTCTGTTTCTTGCACCCTGGGTGCTCCAGCACAACAACTGCCTTGTAACGATATCAACATGTTTCCTGATGTTTGTCCTATCTATCTCCAACGTCTTCTTCTCATCTCTTTTTCCACTGGCACTTCTCTGGTTCTTGTCATCAGTTCCACACTGGTGATCTTGTCATCAGTTCCACACTGGTGATCTTGTCATCAGTTCCACACTGGTGATCTTGTCATCAGTTCCACACTGGTGATCTTGTCATACCACTTCACTCTTTCTATTCTAAGCAATCACCCATTTATGAAATTATGAACCTTTTTTGGTTGTTGTATTTTTTTGTTATCCATGCTTCACTGCCATACAATAGTACTGTCTTGATATTTTAGTTGAAGATTTACTAACAAAAGAAAATAGATGTAATGGTAAAGATGGTCACACTTCAGATACTGGCCTAGGCAAGTGACGTGTTTGAGACCTCGCCACACTAGATCTTAGCTTGTGTGAGATAGAGTGATCGGTTTCCTTAATAGCGGCCTTTGTTTTCCCTATCTCAAAAGCAGAATCAGGTACCCTTTTATAGCTGGGTAGATTGAAGCGTGACGCTATTAAGTTTCGAACTCGGAAACTCTGTCTCGAGAAACAAGCGCTCTATCTACTCGTGGGTAGATAGATAGATAGATAGATAGATAGATAGATAGATAGATAGATAGATAGATAGATAGATAGATAGATAGATAGATAGATAGATAGATAGATAGATAGATAGATAGATAGGTAGGTAGGTAGGTAGGTAGGTAGGTAGGTAGTAAGTGGGTGCATGGATGGATGGATGGATAGATATCTATGTTACTGCCAATATGTTGACCCCCGTCTTAGGTAGTGGACCACCCAGCTCGTAACACTGCATCATCAGCCAATTACAGGTTCTTGTGTGACCTCCACGAATGTTGAACCCCTATGGCGTTGCAAGAAAGCACAAACACATATCTCCACCCAAATTTTGCAAGGGTAAAGAATGAAAACTCAAATCTTTGTGAAGAAGAAGAAAAAGAAGAATCACTGTGTTAGTACACCAGACCGAGCGATTAAACACCTGAAACTTTCGGTCACTCCAGGTTCTGAAAGGTCAACTCTGTCGCGCAGTTTTTACATTAAATAATTAAGTACAGCGCGCATGACCTGACCGGTCACAGTCGCGCCATATTCGTCTGACACCGTTAATCGATGCCATATTCAATATTTTTCAATCATACTCCAAATACTATGGCTGTTTCGATACGCGAAGCTTTACGCAAGCACTGCACAATACAGAAAAACATATCTAAATCACCATCCCTACAGAGCACGGAGTCACTATTGTGGCTGGTCCCCTTGCATACTCCTACGGCGATGGTATCTGTGCCAATATGTTTTACGTGAAGAGTCTGCCAGCCACATACAAAACTACATTTTACTCGCACTGTACGACATGCATGAGGGTGTATTTGTCCTGTTCTTTATTTGTCTTTTCATATGACCTCTCTCCCCGAACAATAAAGGGCATGATTCATTAATATTCATGGCTGATTCCGAAGGTTGCAAATTAAAGTACCATGTTTAAAGAAGGTACCTGGAAACCCCGTGCAGTTGGCGGGGTGGGTCGAGGCGGGGGTGTCTGATGAGGTAAACAAAGGATATGGCTAATGTACCCTCAGGCATGTCGTAAGAGGCGACTAATATAAGATTGTGCGTGGGACCGGCGACCTTCATGAAAGTCAAATAGTTACAGAAACCACATCTGCAAGATGACATCAATGACTAGGTAGAGGCTGCCCCTACAAGGAACGCCTGATTGGCCAAGCGGTTAAAGCGTTGGCCACTCGTCGTAAAGTTACCGGGTTCCAGGATAGAAGCCTGGTGGCGCCAAGCTCTAGTCTACCCAGCTGTAAGTGGGTAACTGACTCTGCTGTTGAGTTAGTGACGACAAAGGCAGCAAGGAAGAGAACTGGTCACCCCACCTCTCGTTACTTGGCCTAGTAAAGTCTCTAACATTTCACAGCCCTACGACAGCATTCACTATGGAACTACCTTTAGATAAACATAACCTCATTGATAACTTGTTTCGTTTTGAAATGGAACCCGCCGCGACGGAGAATGTAAGACAATCATAGGAACACATTGTCATGTTGATAGAAGAGGCTATGTAATATCATCATTTTCCTGTTGATAGAAGAGGCTATGTAATATCATCATTTTCCTGTTGATAGAAGAGGCTATGTAATATCATCATTTTCCTGTTGATAGAAGAGGCTATGTAATATCATCATTTTCCTGTTGATAGAAGAGGCTATGTAATATCATCATTGTCGTATCCGCTCCATATGAAGCATGGAGTCACCACTGTAGCTAAAAGACGACACCTGCATTAACATGCTCCAGTAGCGTTGGTTTCTGTGTAATTTTGTGTACATCATGAAGTGAACATCCCCATGCACAACCTCACCTTAGGTGCCTTGTACGACATGCCAGTAGTCCTATTCTCTCTTAATCTCATAACAGATCCCCCCCCCCCTTCCCGCTCGGAACTACATAGGGCGCGATATAATTGAAGTAAAGAATATTGGTTATAACTGGTTAGATGCGAAATGAGTGACAGGGTGGCGAGATCAGAGGAAGCGTTTTCCTCCGAGCAGTGCATCCAAGGGTGATAAGAGCGTTCAGAAGTTTGTTTGACAAGTAAACTTAATCACCATCTTCATGTGATTCTCTAAGGTCTGTGAGTAAATTGTCACGGATTGCCTCCCCTGCTTTGCAGTAGTGGTCCAACAGTGGACAAAACTCAAAAGTACCTAAAATGGGTCGTCAAAGGTGTCTACCTTCGCACAAGATTACAGAGTTGTAGATAGAAGGGTAAAGACGCTTCTATCTCGAGGGAATATTTATAAGATATTTCCGAAGTCAAGAACAATGCTGCATTGGCCGGCCAATTGTTAACTTATTATCGGTCCGCCGCCTTTTGTGAAGAATTAAGCAATGGTTTTTAGCCCGTTCGAGCCCCAGCTGGTGTAAATCCAGCGAAATTCTTTATAAGTATTAGCTCTGAAAATGTAAATGAATGTCTAGATGTATATATGTATATATATATATATATATATATATATATATATATATATATATATATATATATATATATATATATATATATATATATATATATATATATATATATATATATATATATATATATATATATAAAAGGAGCCGCGGTAGCATAGTGGTTAGTGCACTGGCTTCCTAGCGCAGTGGTCTATGGTTCGATCCCCAGATGAGGCGGAAAATTTTTAGGCCACAAACGGCTCCTGGGTTGACCCAGCCCCAATTGGGTACCAGAGCTACTCTGGGAAGGATGCCGACCACATCACCCCTCGTGTGCCGACGGTCAAGATAATATGGGCCTAACACCATATTCCCAATATGCCTCAATGGGCGTGTAACGGGTTCCCTTACCCTTTACCCCATATATATTAAAAGAGTCATGCTCATACGTTGCTTTCACACTTATAATAACTGAATCAACTATGATTGTTATGTTATAAAATAACATATAACACATTTAATAATCAATTAGTTTTAACAGGTTAAAATAAATAAATTTTTTGGTGAATTTTAGATAAAAAAATTAAAGTTGTTTTCACGGAAACTTGGTTTCAGGATTTAAATTTAAAATTATTTCATGTCCGTTTGCTGGTGCCTTTTACAAGCACTTAACTGGCATAAGTGCGTCCTGCAGCCTTGGTTTCGTCAATTCTTTTGTGATGATGACACTTCACAGTCTTCACAGCAAGGTTAGGTGATTATTGATAACTGCAATCTTGGAAGACCTCTGGAAGAGCGAGCAGGACGAATGATGTAAGGAAACTTCAGGACAACCTGGTTATGATCAGGAAATATGTAAGAAGTTGTAATGTACACATTCCCAATATTTGTCGGATTTAGCAACTCCATAAACGGTGAACAACGGGCTGATCACCCGTTTGCCAGTCACTTCGATTACGGAAACAACAGCAAATGGGTTGATTTGCCGTTGCCCTAAAGACGCCACTAGGCGTGATGGGAAAAATGGCAAAGAAAACCTATCTGCTGTTGCCCTAAGACGCCACTAGGCGTAATGGCCACTGACTGCTTTGACGGTCGGTGGCTAAGGACGGAAGAAGAAGAAGAGAATAAACGGTGAATGACTTTTTGAAATTTTCAAACGCATGAGTCATACAGAATACTACATGAGAAAAAGTTTTCATAATATGAACTTTGAATGTATTAGCTGGCATTTCAGGCACCAATAAACAACCGCTCTGATTTGAAGTTCGTCAGAAAACGCCAAGTAGAAACGTGGGCCGAGAACTTTCGATATAACGTAGAAAAAGTTTGACATACGGCACTGCATTCCTGAAAACGTCAACGTAGACAGCTCGGACATTACTACAGAAAAAAATAGAGTTGGATTCTGAATTTATAGGACCAAACAAAAAGTATTAAGAGCATCTCTGTACATCAGCAGAAAACTCGCCACCATTAATACGGAACCCGGAATTCTACAGGACCACTCACAAGTCACAAAGGGATTCTGAAATAGAAATAATACTCCAGACGTATGTTCGAGGCATCTGTGTCAAGTTGCCAAGACTAATCTACTGAGCAGGAAGTCTAAGATGTCTCAATTATTGAGGTGAGTGTAACATATTTTTAATGCTGTGAATTTGACATATTCATACTTGCTAGTGGTGCTGAAGATTCATACTAGGCTGGCAACCTCAGCATGTGAAAAGAATACTTTCATGAACCACCATAGCAATTGCGGGTGATTGCTTCATGCTAGTTCTCACGGAAGAACCGAAAGCAGAGGTAACCCCAGACTCCAAATGGTGCAGGGAGTGAGTGATGATTACATACACTTGTGAATAATGTAACGATACGGTTGTGCGATCTCAAGTCCACTCCGGCAGGATCACTTTTTTCTTCATTTTCTCTTTCTCTCACTCATCGCTATTATTTGGCATAATTGTATGGCGTTTCATTCATTATTATACTTTCTATGCTGGATCAGTACGGTGAAGTCTCTAACACTCCACTCCCCTACGGAAGTATTTGCTATAGGACTGTCTTTATCTTGTTTACCACTCCTCAGACTTATTTACGTTCCGCCTGGTGAACTGGAGTATTATCGTAACAATACTCAGTCATTATCACCTGTCAGCGAGCGAGATTCTTATCATGAAAAGACGGTCTAGCCCGATCAACATCTATAGAAGCCAATATTGTCTGTCTGAGATAGCCGTCTGAGGTGGGCAGATAACACAGGGTGCAGATGCGTTTATCGTTTCACGGGACCATCCCTGTGTGTGATTATCACGATAATCTTTCTGGAGAGACAATATTGGCGAAATGTAACATGTGAACATCAAATGAGTTCACAGATGGTGGTTATGAGTGGTGCACAGGATGCCGGCGGAAGTCTGACGCAACGATATGACAAAATTGTAAGAAGTCACGCGTGGATATTAAATTTAATATTTTAAAACACGTGAGGGTATTTTTCGAATTTGAAAAAACGCCCCATACACACGTAGTGCAGAACGAGATTCGATTGGATTGGTTCATGTTTAGGAGCTGAAATATACAATGTTTTTTATTGGTACACTAGTCGGAAGTGCAATCTGTGATTTGCACTAAGAACTGAGAATATAGTGTAATGAAAACACAGACAGAGATCACACTGTGGTGGATTTGATGTTAAGAAATGTTGTTGTTATGTACTCTTAGTGTACTGAATGAGGTCAGCTGTGAAGGTCCCTGAATATAACAAATTATTATGGTAAGTGTACAGGGTACCTTTCTGCTACCACCTTTATGATCTCATTCAGACTTATTCTTTGACTAGAATGTATGATGACTACGTTTGGTGTCTAGGGTTATGAATATGTAGTGTACTGTTGCATTAGCAAACTAAACATATAAACAACTATTTTATTATCCAACACAACACAACAATACTACGACAATCACATACACACTACACTTTAAAAGACTATCTTAAGTAAGTCAGTGGTTGAATTTTGTGTTAACCTAAGTTAAGATCCACAACAATTTACAACACTATGATAATCACAAACACATAACACTCTAAAAATTTATCTAAGTAAGTCAAGTGTAACTTTTATACAATGTATTAGCTTTTTCAATATATAGATATCCTGATCCTACTACAATGTGAATCAGGAATCACAATCAAATGTAAGCACAATGTTTATGTACAAGAATTTATACAAAAGATCTTTGTCCAGACATATACTATTATTGTAATATGAGTGAAGTGTAGTGATGTATTATTATGAGTAAATACTGGCTTTTAGTGCTAGGTTGTTGTTTGTCATCACGATTTCATGTGTTTGTACTGGTGGAAGTAATATTGAAGGATTCACAGATTCTGGTTTTTTTTTTAAATTTCTGTCCCTTTTGTTTTTATAGTAAAGTTCAGTTCAGGGTTATTTTATTCAAGGTTGAGCTTTTTCGTGCTGACAAGCGCTTATCTCATAATGCATCTGCAGGAAACCTGTATCCTCTGCTCGCTTGCTTCTCAGTTTGATAGTATGATATACAATGGCCGCTATCTTGTGCAAGGAGTCTGCTGCCAGCTTTCTGGATCACACAGTACTCAGACCGGACGATGCAATATCACCATCTATACCACGGCGCCTGAAATGAGAAGGTTGTGCCTCCTTCTTCATAACTAATATACAATATTATTCCACACTGAAGTACATGACAGTACAAACAAACATAAAGTTCAGCGCTTTTGGCCAACTGTTAGCTTTTCATGTGACAATATATACCAGTATTCCTCTCCCTAATGGTTACAACGCCTCTGCAATTCCAGCTGTAATCCCTTCCATACAGTAGGATAGGTGTTATGTTACTATATGGCAATCCAATATATATATATATGCAGTTATACTCCTCTCTGACAATCTTTTACATGGTGGAGCAATATCTAGGCTTTGCCTCATGTTTGCTACTGAACCACACACATACAGACATAATTTATCATTTCACATTCAATTTTCATATAAAATACAGATTTAAAATGTCTAGCTTACCACAATTCGTAAGTAAATACACACTAAAGATGACTGGCACAGTTTGATTTGCGGTATGTCCAGGCTGTTATTATATATTTAATTTTGGATAACACTGCCTGCTCTCATCTCTCACAATGTGTAACGATATGGCGTCCCCTCTAAGATTTCTTCTGCCAATATCCAGTGTATTGGCCAATCGTTTTGAATATATTCAAAAGAGTACACAGTCATTCAAATATTTTCATTCACTTTTACTCCGTTTCTAGGCATTTATTTGTTATTCATAGGTCACCCAATCAAATTTCTTTTAACTTCAAAGTTCAGCCAATGGCCTCCATCGTACTATCTTAGACTTTCTGTCACTACTATGTTTCAACAAAATTCAGGGAATTCTCTCCCAAGCAGATATGACCAAACCTGACAATATCTTTGTTCTCTATATGTTCTATTACCAATATCTAATTATCTAATGGACTTTTTAGATAATTTATTACATATTCCTAGTCCCTTAGCCTTCCTGTACACGAATATAAGATTTTCAAGGGGCTAAGTGGCATAGTTAAGAATACGTGTTTTTTTTTTGATGTTAAGTGTTTAATTTCAACTACCACCTGTTCCATTCTTTACGAGTGTACTATCAGTATAAAGTCAGGAGCCCTACGTAAAATATCAGGTTTCCTAATAAGAATTAAACCTGTTTCCTAAACCTAACATCGTATCGTTAGTTTTTTTCATCACTGTTTATTTGAAAAAATCAGGCCATGCACACTATGAGTTGGTTTATTTTTAGACACACTGCGAGTGGCTTGCGTTACTGTGTTCCATGGTCCGTCTATCTCTCTCTCTGTTTTTTTTTTTCTTGTAAGCCCGTCTGTCTTTCCAAGGCTAACCTTGTGCGCGATTTTGCACTAATGTTAGTTTTTAAAATCAAGGTCGTCTAGAAGATTTTACTACACATTCTATTTTTAGAACTACGGTTATCGCCGTATCGTTAAGCCTAAGCATTTTATTTAGAAACGAACGAATTAGGACAAGTAGAAATCTTGTGTTAGCCATTACGGCATTATACAACGAAGGCGTTATCTATACTGTGAAAGCACTGGTCTTTCTCCATTCTTCTTCCTATCGTATTATTTCGTTCTTATTTACATTTATGTGCTAATTTATATATGGGTATTAGAATGTTTCACCACAATCTTCTATCTACATCTCTGCCAAGAGTAATCTTGCACGCAGGTAGATACTCTGGGAAGCCAATATTAGATAATCTTGAGTTTTGGTCATTGTTGGACCACTACTGCAAAGCAGGGGAGGCAATCCGTGACAAATAGTTTTATATTTTCATTTAGTGAATGTATGTAAATTTTATTTGTACCTTCTGGCACACTCCCATCTTAGCCACTACCGCTGTCGAGTCACAAATGTTTCCGTAAATTAACGTATTGGTGATTTTTAATCCCATGCCCTGAGTGATACGATATGTGCTCAGGGAGAGTAAAAAATCTGAGAAAACAAATGGCTGACGGACAGCGGGAAAAGGCGCCTAATTATTCTCAGGCAAACAGATATTTAGCAGTGGAATTTGTTCTTTTATTCCCTCTAAAGTTAGTGTTACCAGTACGAGGCGACCCGGCTAATTGTGGAACGTTCCGGAGAGACCATTTACTGGACTACTAGACTGTGGTTCGAAGCTTGAAATCGTCACTAGAATATTGTCGGGCACCTGATTTAAGATGTTGTCTCTTCAGATGGGTTAGATGTCTAACCTATAACACTTGAATTAAGATCCTAGAACTTAAGGCACAAAATGATTACTCCCGGGCAACTCTCTTCTAATTATAGAGTTCACGTCCAGTCCTCCGGCCTGTCCTATATTTGGGTCCTGATATTCCTAGTTCCTGGCTGTCTACGATTTCTCCTTAAAGAAATTTGAAGTAATTGGAGTAAGCTTACAAGACGCTAGGTTATAACGAATATTTTCCCTTGATTTCCATCATTGCTTTGTGGACGAGAAGTCCAATCAAGAGCAGCCTATATTTGCATCTTACATGTCAAACCAATGGTAAATAGCTGTCTGATTTTGGTAGGAGTTGATCTCCCACTTCCCTCGTCTCTCATGTAGAGCATTCTATATTACAATATAAGATGTTGTTTTCAAACTCAATTACCTTATAAGGTCTTGCTACTTCCGTGGGTATTTATCATCTTCAGTAAAACTCACAAATTCATAGATTTATTACTGATAATCTTCTCCAAGGTGTCACTTTCTTGTAATTGTTGATCCCACCAAGGTCTGGGCGGAAGCGATTACGTATCTTTCCGTGCTCCAAAAACCACATGTGTTATCTTACATTCCGTGTTTTAATCTTTAACACATTTTCATCGGCCGTGTTTTTTTTTTTGGGGGGGGGGGGGGCATTGCGTACATGTAAACTGCCACCTTATCTCCAAATATCGTCTGTCCATCCATATTGGACCACTGTGCACTACATGTTTGGTGTATTTTCTCAGACAAGAAGTCTGAATTTACAAGAGATGTCGCACGGTGTAGACATTTATTTCGTCTGGAGCGGCGATAAAGAAAAGTCAATGTGGCAACTTCGCTTTGCACAAAGTCTAAGTTGTGTCAAAACAGATCAAGCGAGCAAGGTAATTAGCGAGGGAGTAAAAAAATTGGACAAAGTATGATAAGAAAACCGTGAACTATGACAGCGTAAACAATGAATACATGAAGAATTAGCACGTAAGAAGAGTGGGAGATAATAATCTGGGAGTGGAGTGAAGCCCAGAAAAAAGAACGAACGTTTTTAGTGGCATGCTTGCCTTTTATCACCTTTTGTTATTTTCTCATCATCATCACCCTTCAGCTCCCCAAGGAGCATAGGCCTTCAATAACTGATGCTAAATCTTTCTGTCCTGTGTCATTCGCTTCAGATCTTACCATATCTTCCTCGTCATTGTCATGAATGTCTCCAGTTCTCTTCTCCGTGTGTTTGTCGGTCTAAAACTGCTTCTTTGATCCTGGGAATTCCAGAAGAAGAACTGCCAATCAAATGTTTCCTCAGTGTTTTACTTGTCTTCTGTCGTCTTCTTCTCATCTCTTGTTCCACTGGCACTTGTTTGGTTCTTGTCATCCTTTCCATTTTGGTGACCTTGTCAAACCATTTCAATACATCTTTTCTTAGCAAGCACGCATTTACGAAAGCCTGTTGCTTGTTAGTTGTTGCTTTTGTTTTTCTCCATGTTTCAGAGCCATACAATAGGACTGACTTGACATTTGAGGTGAAGGTTCTTACTTTTGTGTTGGAGTTCTCTGGGTCTCCGTATATTTTCAAATCCTACGAAAGTTATCCTACTAGCCTTTTGTATTCTTGTTTTGATATCACTGTCTGTCCCTCAAACTTTACCTCTATTGCTACCAAGACATATGTATGTTTCTACATCTTGTAGGGGTGTTTTACAGTATTTTCTTAAGGCTTTTCTATATTTATCATCTTGGTTTGTAATTTTTGTGTGGCTGACGAAGGGTAATCTCGAAATATTTCGTGTTTCTATGGTATTCTTCATTTGTAAAATTAACTCCAGAAACCATTTAAAAAAAAATTTTCTACATAACTAAGAGGATATTTACAGTACGAGAATAAATGCTATAGCTACTTAGTTAAACATAAAAAATAAAATTCGCTAAGTTTATCTTGGTCGACGGTACAAAGTGCAAAGTACAAAAGTTGGGAATAAAGTTATCACAATCTATGTTGTTGATTCCAGAGAGAGTCAAAGGTTGCTCGAACGTCTTCTGGCTGTATTAGCTGAAGATATTGAATACTTATACTATAACTGTATACAGAGCCAACCTTAGGGCAAGGCGACCAGGGCGACCACCCTGGGTGCTTAGGGTAAAATGGCGCACGAGCGGGCGAGAAAAAATGATATTTTTTCTTAAGAATTTCGACTTTTCTCCAGCTGTGACACAATTCGCCTAGGCTAAAGCGCGCAATATAAATCTTTTATAAGAAAACACTAAGATAAAAGTGGGAGTTGTTAACTTTCTGTTTTTAGTTGTTATCGTGTTTTTGTAAGTAATAACTATCTAAAATTTATCTGCACATTTTATTCTCGAATATTACTGAATTTTCTAGAAGTGTTTAATTAACTTTCGTGGCAAGATGTGTGGCGGGCGTATGTTAAACCACTGCCCCCGGGGTGCCGAACGCTCTAAGACGAGGGCGTTGTATGACAAAGAAATGAGCTGAGAGACAAAATTAGAAGCACGCGTGATGTTAATAAAAAGACAACCAAGAAGTTACGGATTATCATAAATGAGTGCTTCCATAGAATAGAAGGGGTCATATGGTATGACAATATTGTAAATGTGGAACTCATTACATCATCATCCCTTTTCGTTCCCTGTGGAATATAGGGCAGACACAGGTGCTCTCCATCGATTTCTATTCTGGGCTGTGCCCAAGTCATTCCAATTTCCCTAGCCTCCTCTTCAACAGTTCTTCTCCAAGTTCTCTTTGGCGTCACCACTCTTCTTTTCCCCTGTGAGTTCCAGTCAAGGGCAACTCTAGCTATGCTTGATTGTTCTCTTCTGAGTGTATGTCCTATCCATTCCCACTTTCTTCCGTAATTTCTGTTTGTATTGGCTGTTGCCCGCATCTTTTCCTTAGCTCTATATTTCTTATTAAATCTGGCCATCTTATACGAAGGATCCGTCGGAGACATCTATTTACAAATGTCTGTAGCTTGGAGGTGATACTCTTTGAGACATGCCATGTCTCTGAACCGCTAGGCAAGACTGACTTCACATTTGAGTTAAAGATTCTAGTTTTGTTCACTCTGGAACTCATGACAACAACTAGAAACATGCCAGTGGGACAAGAGGTGAGAAGAAAGCGTTGCTATAGGATGGGATATGTATTGAAGAAGCTGTGGACTTCATTACAAGGCAGTCCTTGTTCTGGAATCCCTATGATAAAACAGTGGAAAGGGAGACCAAACAACACGTGGAGAAGAGAAATGAAGACAGACATCAAATGGGATAAAGATGGCATGGAAAGACCTTGAACGGAAGACACAGACACAGACGCACACACAGACACAGACACACACAATAAGACACACACAGAGACACACACAGAGACAGACACACACACAGACACAGAAAGACTTGGAGTGAATTTATAGAAAGTATAGCGCTGGTTTGTCGCAGAAAGGTGCCGGGTATCGACATCAGTCAATGGGTACCTGACTTTGCTCTTGAGTTAATAAAAGAAAAAGCAACAAGGAAGAGAACTTGTCACCCCGCCTCTCGATGTTGGAACTAGTATAGTGAAGTCTCTAACACAGCACATCTCTAAGACAGTGCGTGATATGCGACTACATTTACGTTATATTCTCCTTAAGGAGATAACCGTTAATGATGATGATGATGATGATTGACCTAGTCTTCCAGAAAGTTCCCCAAAAACACGATAATAGTGACAACTGGTAGAACCATACAAATATCAAAGACGTGAGCACGAACTAAGTCAGCTCTAGTTTAATTACTATGCTCAACAAGGTGCTAAAAGACCACATATGTACACACAAAAAGACAACAAAAATTAATAGACGGTAGTTACACAAGCTAAATCGAGGGACATATTTTTATACCTCCCATGTACAGGTTATGTTTGGTTATGGGAAATATGTAATAAAACAAAAGTCGATAACAAGCCCGAGTTATATAGCTCATGGGTTGTAAAAATCCAGTGGCGTATTTAGATGAGGGGGCGAAAGCCCCGAAGTTCCCTTTATCGCAAATTTTTTTATCATATATGTGTTGCGTGGATTATAAACTTTATTTTTTCGCTGTGCGTTTACAAACATTGTTTTATATAATTGTTTTGAAGCGTTTTTCCCCCACATTTTAAAGGTTTTCTCAGTGTAATTTAAAACATGATGTACCAAAATGGTTTTTTCGGGAAGGAGGGTGGAGTTTCCGTATAGGCGCCTCCCACACGAATCGTATAACCCAAAAAAAAAATTAATGAATAAACCACTGATTGGCCACTCAGATATTTTACTGCATTAATTACTAATGCACTCTGAAGGACCGAGAATGGAACCAGGACAGGAGGAAGACTGGCGCTCTCTGTTCCCAACCTCTACACCTCACGGTAGAAGAAGAACAACTAAGTAAGTAAGTAATTACTAATACAGAGGGCAGGATGGCGTGTTAGAGAAGGAAGCTTTCGGACTTTAGCCCCTCCCCACTTTTTTTCGGATGTGTGGCTCAGAAGTTGTGAGTGTGTTTTGTTTTGTTTCCCGCTTATAAAAGTTAGATTACATTCTTGTTTTAAAAGTTGTTTCATCTTGATGTGTTTGCTCCACACAAAGCATAAGCCACCACAACAGCTGACCCACTTGGCAGATGCCTGTATCAAATCACACACTCCTGTATCAGTGGTTTTCTTAGCAACTTGTTTCACATTATGATTTTGGATTATCCATGATTAACCTCGCATTACCATTCATCACGTGCCTGAGGGTACACAAGTCAAAATCTTCCTTTGTCTAATCAGAGGCCCCTGGGAACTTGAAGGATATTTATTCAAGTTTTAAACAAATATCTTTTAGATCGCATACAAACAAAGTGGCTCATAGGAAGCTGTTGCGATATCTGTTCTGATGCATAAAACATGATATTTTTTGGAGCATAAGCTTATGTGCACTAAAAGGCAGCAAGGCTAAGTGGGAACACGTTGGTTGTGAGATAACGTGTGTTTGTTTTGGATCGTTACTGGAGAGTTTGTTGTGATCAGTGATCGAGAGCAGACGTGCTGGTACCGAGAAGAATTTGATGTCCATCTTTGTGGACATAGATTTATTCTGTTATGCTACAGAGAATATATTTTTTATTATGACCAGTAATGTCTTGAGTGCTCCTGGTGGCCAACTATACTGGGATTATAGGACATCCGTGTATCTTGGATGATGTATCGAATTGTATAGAAGAGCTGATAAAGAATTTCTATGAACGCCAGACGTTATGAATCTGCTGATTACTGGGTCATCTCCATCGCCTCATGATATCTCATACTAATGAATGTCCAAGTGAAACCGGAATCCAGACCCCTGAATACAATCTCCAAATCTACCCAGCTGTGACGTATAATGGTAAAAGAGCCTACAGTAATCTGACAGTCTTTGTAAATCTCGTAGCACGCTATGATTTGCTAGCTAAAACCATGCTTTTTTGCCTGGGTTTACTTACACAAGCGTACTTTTTCGTCCCGCCTCTTTTCTTTGAACATAAGCAAACGAAGTGTTTACAAACTTTCGTGACCTGCCCGTCATAACAGGTAGCGAATAAGGTTTGTATACCTCGTCTTCTCACGCGAGCTGATCTGTCAATCATACGATACCTGCCAGACCGCACGTGAAAAACACGTGAAACAGACGTAACGGCCTTTTGAAGTCTCCGGAAAAGGGAGTACGCTTTGATGTTGAGTCGCGGGCAAAATCTTCGAGAAGCCTGTTACACGTAATAAGTCTTTTGAAGACGGTCGAAAGCGCTCGACGGAAGACCGGCCGCAAGCCTTTATCTTGTAACTCTGTTTCTGATTCCTCGTTACACATAATAACGTGAAAAGTAACATCATCGATAGATCCGAGAAATATAATGATATATAAACTGTGTTTTCTTAAACCTGCTATCAGTTGTCACTCAGAATTTTTGGATAGTCTAAGCATGCAGTTCTAGAACCATTATTGTGGAAAATGTGTTATTAGCTTTCGTGTGGATTTTTCATTCTGATATTCTGGTAATAGAAACTAGTGCTTACGTGTTTAAAAGTGTTAGCTTTTACCATTATCATTCACTTAGATTTTCTAGCTGTTAAAATTAGTGAAATAAAAATAACGCGTAGCTATTTCATACCAGATGTTATGTTATAATGTTAATTTTCACCACACGCTTTCTCACACAAGAAGAGACGGTTTTAGCTGACTCGTTTATATGCTCGGCGCGACTGATAGTGACAGAAAATAATTCACGCTTATTTCATTGTGCGTATTTATTATGTTGTCCGGCATTCCCCTCAGACCTTCGGGTCTCGAGGTGTCTGAGTCCCTTATATAGTCAGCAATGACTGGAAGGGACGCAAAATGTCCAGATTTCCCCCAGACCCTCAGCTCTCGAGGCATATGTATCCCTTATATAGTCAGCAATGACTGGAAGGGACGCACAATGTCCGGCATTCCCTCAGACCCTCTGCTCTCGAGGCATCTGTTTCCCTTATATAGTCACAAATGACTAAAAGGGAAGATGGATTGGAAGTACCAGATGTTTCCCAACACTGGAAGTATTTTCCTCTTTTAAATGTGAACCCCAAGAGCACGTTCCTCCATCAACTATTGGCGGGGATATTTTGCTCATCCAGGAAAAACCCACACCAGATTTGGCGTTCACCTCACTAGTCTTTATTTGTTAGAGGATGGACTGGGGCCAATTTGGGAAGTGAACCAGATAAAACATATATTCAGGGAAATTGTATTTCCAAGGGATATCACCAACAGTAGGTAAGAGTGATTGAGTGGCCACTGTATGAAAGAGAGAGTGAATATTTTTCTTTGTTACAGTGAATTTACCACCATTGGATTTGCTTAAACTTGTTTACTTTACTTGGTGGCATATAGTAGGAACTTGCTTACTTTACTGTCTACTCTGTAATATAGTGCAAACCTTTGACCTTTGGGTTATTAACTTTTTGGGTTCTTTTCTCCATAAGGGGAGGGCACATTTATTCTGCTATTTCATATGTATGTAAATCTGATTGTTATTTTATCTATCTTTAGATATTGGTGTTGTCAAGTTAAATGATAATAAACAACAAAGAAACTTAACTTTGTGTGTTGGTCAGACCCATACCCAATTAACCGTAGTTTTTCACGTTTGTGTGTCTTGTTGTCACATATCTGTGTGTGTGTGTGTGTAGTTAAACTTATATTTATATGTATGAGGAGGGCAAGGTTGTTGTCGTGAAATATTCTAATCCACATATATAAATTATCAGGTAAATGTAAAGCCTAACAAATAATTTAATAAAAGGAAAGAAGAATGGTAAAGAACAGTGCTGTCACAATGACTGTACTCGAAATCCCCCTTGTGTTCTCCTGCGTCTGCAAATTGTAACGTTTCACGTTGATAGTAAAGCCTTCTGCAGTATACACGCGTTTCCCAAACACACTAAAAAGTGTACTCCATTTCTAAGAAAAACCTTGAAATACGCAAGTTGACCTAGAATTAAAATTCCATTCATGTCTTTTTCTACACTATGTTACCAAAAACAAAAGACAGATGGACTAAAAATAGAGAGAAGGGAGGGGCAGAAAGCAGGCACAGGCAATACTAACACGAGTCGCGCGATACACAATTACTACCATCACGCGTGTAAGGCCACAAGCACTAGCTTTTTTTTTTTAAATCGACAGTGATAAAAACACTACCCATACCAGAGTTAGGTTTTAAAATCCTGAAAAACGCTTATTGGGAAATATGACATTATACTGGTTTACGTTTGAAAACATTACAGTACCCAGACAGCACATCTTCGAAGTAAACAGGAGGTAGAAGAAATTGCATATTTTGAACGCAGCCACTTAGCTCTTTTAAATTTGTATATTTGGGTTCCTTGGGACTTGCTAACCAAGAATATGTAAAACGTTACGCAAATAGTCTAGGAATTACCACATTATAGCCAAAATAAAATAGTGAGGGTGTCAGACAACACCAAAATCAGAATCGCTCAGTGGCAGAATTTTAGGCCACCATTGTACGGGAAATGAGTCTCCATGTTAACTCCTATTTGATTGGAGCGCAACAAATGTAAGGCTAAACACGATTAGTCGGACTATAAATACTATCTTTCGTTGTCAGGGGAAACGGGAGTAGAAGTACTTTTTTTCATACGATTGGGTAAACATGGCCTGATTGGGTAGAGCTGCGAATATACTCAATTCAGAGCGTCTGTTCAGGGCCACATCTTGTAATAAACCTACTAAGAAACAGTGCGTTGAGCACCAGGATATATTTTTTCCAAATAAAAGCCTGGGACATCGGCAGATCGAAGTTGTGCTATATTCATTGCCATTCAACGTCACTGTGTATTATTTCCATGAATTGTGGTAGGTTTGAACTATTTGATATCTTTTTAAATGAAAATTGAATGTAAATTGATACTTATGTCTGTATATATGTGTGGTTCAGTAGCGAACATGAGGTAAAGCCTATAGTGCTCCAGCCTGAACAGAAGGTGTCGGAGGAAAGTGAAACTACATGGAATTGCCAAACAGTACACTGACACCTAGATTATTGACTAGAAAGAAAGAATGCTGGAATTGCAGAGGCGTAGTGACCATTAAGGAGGAATATACTGGTGTAAAGTATTTCAGATGAAGCTGACAGTTGGCATAACGCTCTGAACTCAGGTTTGTTTTGTATTGTGCTCAGTGTAGAAATAGAGTATAAATTGGTTCTGAAGTAGGAGGTACAACCTTCTTGTTTCAGGGACCGTGGTCTTAAAGTTATTGAGCAGCACTTGGTCAGAGCTTTGCTGAATCCAGAGTCGGACAGCATACTCCTTGGTCCATATAGCTAACAGTGAGGTGTCTCCAGAGCACAGGGGAGAAATCGAGCAGAGGAGTCTGTTCCTGCCGCCATCACGAAAGATAAGCTGATGTGGCCAGCTGAGCTCAACATTATGTACCCCCATCTTAAAATGACATTGTAAAATAAAATTGAGAGGGGAATTTAATTGTTTTAATGCCAGGAACTGAGAACATCTCTAATACTAGTTCCAACAGAAACAAACTATTGAAGTCATGATGACAAATACCAACAGAGCTTGAAAAAAAAAAAAAAAACCAGTATTACCTCATATTACTACTACACAACTGACACACATAGGATACTATTAATAATATATGTCACTACAAGATTCATATTGATAAATTCTGTACATATAACTTGTAATTAAAATTGATTGTGATTCCTGGTTCACTTTGTATTTGAATCAGGACACATATACATTAATGACAGCACTGAATACATATTGATATTTGAAAATTTATCAGTGACTCATTTAAGATATTCTCATAGAGTGTTATATGTATGTGAGTGTCACAGTGTTGTCAAGTGTGGTGGAATAAATTAAATTGTTTATCTGTCTGTTGTTGTTGTGACTTACACTTCACCATATACATACCCTAGACATATAACGTAGTCATCACAATATTCCAGAATAATTCTGACTGAGGTATACATATGTGGCAGCAAGTAAGGTTATCTATAATACACTACTCTTATTAGATACAGATACCTTCACAGCTGATCTCAGTCAGTACATTAAGTCCCCTATAGATATTTATAATATCCCATTTTACCACATATATTGGGGTCTCGCTCTTGGGATTTTGAATCTTTCCCTATTAAAAATATTGGGGGTAATTCACTTCAGGGAATATAAGAATTAAAAGGTATCCTTGGGTGAAAATAAATAAGGTTGAGCTCACAGTGCCTGTGTTGTCCTGAGTTAATTAGTCATAGATAAAATTGTTTAGTTAAATATTTTAGACATTTATCTGTTAGACAATGGCCGACCTGGCAAAATTTCGATCTGCTGCTGTACAGACTGCGAAAGAGTTAGGCATGGACGGGCAAATTATGATTGCTTATGTCACTGCTGAATGTGACAAATATATTGAACGGGAAGAAAGAAGATTAGAAAAAGAGGCCGAAAGAAAATTAGAATCTGAAAGATTGGCCGAAGATAAGAGAATAGAGGCTGAAAAAGAGATTAAGAGGTTGCAGATTGAGGCTGAGGCTAAGAAATTGGAAGCAGAAAGAGAAGACAAAAGATTAGCTGCAGAAAGGGAAGCCGAGGAAAGAAGACAGGCTGCAGAAAGGGAAGAGAAGAAATTAGCTGCAGAAAGGGAAGCAGAAGAAAGAAGATTGACTGCAGAGAGGGAAGCAGAAAAGGAGCAGAAGAGATTACAAAGGGAACACGAGTTACGACTAAGGGAGTTTGAGTTTCAAGGCCATGCTCCTGAAAATGGTGCCAGTCCCTTTACCTCTGATGTCACTGCTAGCCAGGGAGCCTCAACCTCAGCTATGAATTTTCATTTAGATCATTTTGTTGAGAAAGACGATGATATAGAGAGCTATCTAAATAGGTATGAACTATTAGCTACCACATATGGGTTAGAGAGAGAAAGGTGGAGCTTAAAGTTATCTCAAGGACTTCGTGGGGCAGCTTATGAAGTTTTTGCTAAAATGAGCAGAGGTGATCAGGAAAATTATGACATGCTAAAGCAGGCTCTTTTGTTAAGATATGAAAAGAATGCAGAATTTTATAGGAAAAAATTTAGGAATGCTAAACTACTGTCAGTGAAACCTATCACCAGTTCTCTGCACGAATAGAGACATACTTGGAGAAATGGACTTCTCTGGGGAAAACCCAAGATCTTAAGGAAATGATCCTTATAGAACAATTAAGAGAGTCCATGGCTCCAGACCTGAGAAAGTTTCTCATGGAACAAGGTGCAGAGAGGCTGGGTGAGTTGCTAAATGTTGCTGAAAGGTATCAAGCAGCTCAAGCAGAGGTAACAGGTAATAAAAAGAAACAGGTGGATAATTTAGGGCACCACAGAACTTTAATAAATTTGATCCTAGGGATCAAAACAAAGGTAAGCACCAATTTGATAGGCCACGGTATGACAATAAAAATAAAAACCCACAATTCGCTGAAAGGAAATATGATGAAAGAAAATCTTTCAACCAAGGGAAAAGGTGGTGTAAAAATTGTCAGATGGACAATCATGACACTGACCGTTGCAGAAGGAAACCTGTGTATGTAGCCACCCTTCAGGTCAGGTCGACCTCAAGACAGGAGGAGGATATTATGTTAGATACCACTCTAGAAGAGATGAGGAAGGCACAGGCTGGGGATAAAACACTCAAGCCTTGTTTCAGGAAATTGTCAACTTGTCATACAACTCCAGGCAAGGGAGATTTTTACATGAAAAACAAGTTGATGTATAGGAAGACTGGAGCTAGATCCAAAGGTCAGGGACAGCTGGTACTTCCTAAAAGATATAGGACAGACTTAATAAGGAGCCTACATGTGAAACCAGATGGGGACCATGAGAAAATAGGTACCATCATACAAAAGGTGGCTCACAATTATTATTGGCCCAAGGCAAGATGGGACATTGAGAATTTTGTAGAAAGGTGTAGCATAGCACATGAGGGAACACCCACAAGTGGGAACATTGATCAGGACCTGGACACGCCAAGGGGCAAAATTAGGCCTGACAATAAAAGGAAATATCAATTTGATAAAGTGGACCAAATGGAATGGGAAGCCCCTTTTCACGGACAAGCTTCACTTAACTGTTTTACAATGGCCACTATGCAGAGAGTGCAAAAAGATGTCTTACCCCAGGATAAGCCGAAAATCCCTCAATCGGACTTAAACAAACTGGAGGAAGAGGATGTAGAGAGGAAATCTCTCATCAAGAATTTTAAGTGGGGAGAAAGTCCCAAAAGAAGAATTGGTAGCGGTCGTTTTGTGAATGATAATTCTGGGAAGACAAATCATCACTATAGCGCTTCAAGTGGAAGAGACCATATCGGTGCATGGACAAATAGGTCCACACAATTAAAGGTCCATATGTAACGCTGTTAAGAACGTGGACTGATGAAAAGGCAGAGGAAAATATTACATCTTCATACCAATATGTGAATGAGCTGACCACTCGTTTAAAAACTGGCTGGAAACTTGCCAATGAAAATTTGAAACAAGCCAGGAAGAAACATGCTGCCTATTATAACAGGAAGGCGAAAGACAGAAATTTAGCTGTGGGAGAGAAGGTACTGCTTCTTTTGCCCGGGAGTCAGAATAAGTTACAGATTGGATGGCAAGGGCCATATACAGTTCTAGAGAAGGTGTCTAGAACAAATTATAAGATAGATAAGAAGGGGAAAGAAAAAATCTATCATGTGAATCTCCTGAAGAAATATTTGGAAAGAGAAAATCAGGAAGAGACACACTTGTTGACCTTGTCTATCGCCATGGAGATGAAAAAGGAACCACTTTCATCATTTGAATATCCCTTACACCCCTGTGAGACAGCGGCACAGGTGAAAATCAGTACACATTTAACGAAAACTCAGAAAGAGAGAGTGCAACAGGTTCTAAATAATCATGCAGAGGTGTTAACCGACCGACCTGGGCATACAAACTTATTGGAATATGATATGAAACTGATAGACCCCTCACCTGTCTGTATGAAACCATATTCGATTCCTTTTGCTAAGGAGAAAGCTTTGAAGGAAGAGATAGACTATTTGTTGAAGGAAGGAATTATTTCACACAGTGAATCTTCGTATAGTTCCGGTGTTGTACTCTTAAGGAAGCCCTCTGGAGAACATAGACTCTGTATAGATTACAGGAGACTGAATGCTATTACAGAAGGACAGGTGGATCCATTGCCGGATACAAATCAGTTGTTTGCCAGGCTAAATAAAGCTAAATATTTCTCAAGGGTGGATCTGAGTAAAGGATACTATCAGATTCCAGTAAAACCTGAGATCAGACAAACTTGTTGGATGTAAACATTTCGGAGGAACGTAATGAATCCCTGAGTTGCCTCTTTGATTGAGGATATTCCGAATGTTTCATACAGGTTAATAAGAAGATTATGGGATCCACTACGAAAACTCTGCTATCACCAGGTATAGGTTATCTCCTCATAACGTACATTTTGAGGAAAATCTAATGTTCTCTGGACATGTCATTGCGCAGACTCAGAGAAGAGAAATGGTGAATAAGGGTTATGAAGCAGCATTAAGACAAGCAGTCACACTTGCGGCTGTTCAGTAACATAGCCGAAAGATATTATTGGTTGTAGAGGTCTGAGGCAGATTTCATGAGTAGTGCTTACTCTGAATGGACCCAACTACATAAAACCATGATAGCACAACAGCAGAGTAAAGTCAAGTTGACTTACATTTATCTATGTGTATATAGAATAAAGGACTGACATAAGATGTCTGTTTTAAGAGGGGAGATGTCGTGAAATATTCTAATCCACATATATAAATTATCAGGTAAATGTAAAGCCTAACAAATAATTTAATAAAAGGAAAGAAGAATGGTAAAGAACAGTGCTGTCACAATGACTGTACTCGAAATCCCCCTTGTGTTCTCCTGCGTCTGCAAATTGTAACGTTTCACGTTGATAGTAAAGCCTTCTGCAGTATACACGCGTTTCCCAAACACACTAAAAAGTGTACTCCATTTCTAAGAAAAACCTTGAAATACGCAAGTTGACCTAGAATTAAAATTCCATTCATGTCTTTTTCTACACTATGTTACCAAAAACAAAAGACAGATGGACTAAAAATAGAGAGAAGGGAGGGGCAGAAAGCAGGCACAGGCAATACTAACACGAGTCGCGCGATACACAATTACTACCATCACGCGTGTAAGGCCACAAGCACTAGCTTTTTTTTTAAATCGACAGTGATAAAAACACTACCCATACCAGAGTTAGGTTTTAAAATCCTGAAAAACGCTTATTGGGAAATATGACATTATACTGGTTTACGTTTGAAAACATTACAGTACCCAGACAGCACATCTTCGAAGTAAACAGGAGGTAGAAGAAATTGCATATTTTGAACGCAGCCACTTAGCTCTTTTAAATTTGTATATTTGGGTTCCTTGGGACTTGCTAACCAAGAATATGTAAAACGTTACGCAAATAGTCTAGGAATTACCACATTATAGCCAAAATAAAATAGTGAGGGTGTCAGACAACACCAAAATCAGAATCGCTCAGTGGCAGAATTTTAGGCCACCATTGTACGGGAAATGAGTCTCCATGTTAACTCCTATTTGATTGGAGCGCAACAAATGTAAGGCTAAACACGATTAGTCGGACTATAAATACTATCTTTCGTTGTCAGGGGAAACGGGAGTAGAAGTACTTTTTTTCAAACGATTGGGTAAACATGGCCTGATTGGGTAGAGCTGCGAATATACTCAATTCAGAGCGTCTGTTCAGGGCCACATCTTGTAATAAACCTACTAAGAAACAGTGCGTTGAGCACCAGGATATATTTTTTCCAAATAAAAGCCTGGGACATCGGCAGATCGAAGTTGTGCTATATTCATTGCCATTCAACGTCACTGTGTATTATTTCCATGAATTGTGGTAGGTTTGAACTATTTGATATCTTTTTAAATGAAAATTGAATGTAAATTGATACTTATGTCTGTATATATGTGTGGTTCAGTAGCGAACATGAGGTAAAGCCTATAGTGCTCCAGCCTGAACAGAAGGTGTCGGAGGAAAGTGAAACTACATGGAATTGCCAAACAGTACACTGACACCTAGATTATTGACTAGAAAGAAAGAATGCTGGAATTGCAGAGGCGTAGTGACCATTAAGGAGGAATATACTGGTGTAAAGTATTTCAGATGAAGCTGACAGTTGGCATAACGCTCTGAACTCAGGTTTGTTTTGTATTGTGCTCAGTGTAGAAATAGAGTATAAATTGGTTCTGAAGTAGGAGGTACAACCTTCTTGTTTCAGGGACCGTGGTCTTAAAGTTATTGAGCAGCACTTGGTCAGAGCTTTGCTGAATCCAGAGTCGGACAGCATACTCCTTGGTCCATATAGCTAACAGTGAGGTGTCTCCAGAGCACAGGGGAGAAATCGAGCAGAGGAGTCTGTTCCTGCCGCCATCACGAAAGATAAGCTGATGTGGCCAGCTGAGCTCATCTTAAAATGACATTGTAAAATAAAATTGAGAGGGGAATTTAATTGTTTTAATGCCAGGAACTGAGAACATCTCTAATACTAGTTCCAACAGAAACAAACTATTGAAGTCATGATGACAAATACCAACAGAGCTTGAAAAAAATAAAACAAAACCAGTATTACCTCATATTACTACTACACAACTGACACACATAGGATACTATTAATAATATATGTCACTACAAGATTCATATTGATAAATTCTGTACATATAACTTGTAATTAAAATTGATTGTGATTCCTGGTTCACTTTGTATTTGAATCAGGACACATATACATTAATGACAGCACTGAATACATATTGATATTTGAAAATTTATCAGTGACTCATTTAAGATATTCTCATAGAGTGTTATATGTATGTGAGTGTCACAGTGTTGTCAAGTGTGGTGGAATAAATTAAATTGTTTATCTGTCTGTTGTTGTTGTGACTTACACTTCACCATATACATACCCTAGACATATAACGTAGTCATCACAATATTCCAGAATAATTCTGACTGAGGTATACATATGTGACAGCAAGTAAGGTTGTCTGTAAAACACTACACCTATTAGATACAGATACCTTCACAGCTGATCTCAGTCAGTACATTAAGTCCCCTTTAGATATTTATAATATCCCATTTTACCACAGTTGTCTTGTACTAACTTATAGTCGTATAGATAGGCTGGAATCATTCCAGAGACATATCCTTTTCCTCAAGCTATCACCCGTGAAATCTATTTCTCACACCTTTCTCGCGTACCTATCACCATCCACTCTACTCAGACGGGCCAAAAAAAAAAAAAACTCACAACCTATCTGTACGACACCAGCCCATGATGGCCTACGACGCCAGACATGGCCAGAGAGTGCTGAGCTCAGGCAGAAGCTATGCGGCTACAGAAAAAGACTGGATTTAATCCTGACTACAAGCCTTCAGATCACGCATAAAAAACTGAACACATAAGAAGAAGAATCTTCGTGAAATAGAATGTCCGCAGTGGTCTTCAAGACAACAATGACATTTACATGAGTTTGTTCATATACTAGATTTCGTATTGATGTTTTGTCATTGTCGCACATATAAACGATGGATCGACACCCAGGTCGTTGTGGGGTTACTGCTGTTGTAAATCTTGTGTTGAGTTGAAGATTTTATCTAATGAAGTTTCTTCAAGTCCCTAGACGATATATTATAACATTGTCGAGCATGAACCCACATACACCCCCACAATTTTACACGCATTTTACACCGGGCATTTGGGGCAGAAGGAGTACTTATACGACTGAATCTCCAGAATAGACAACTCCCTCTAGAAAAAAACCCACCACGAAATAATCTCAAACACGCCACTGACTATTTGTGCTGACGTCGCACTACACTGCTCAATAGCACAGATGGGTATATGAAAAATGACAGCGAATGTACACCAGTACGCTACTGAAATAAATAACATTAATACGACACAAGATATGTAAAATAATAATTTTTTTAATGACACTAGCATTTAAAACGGCTTAGCTGTGCTGACTCATTTATTTAATTTGTGTACATTATAAAGTTGACTGCCGTAAAACTTATAAACAGGATAAAGTCTTTTTTTAAACTTAGGAGCTTTGTAAAAAAAAAAAATTGCCTCGTTAGCACGAGACGCGTTCCATTCAACCTAGACACACGGTCCGTCGGTTATATAACAGCGTATCTCCAAATATTCACCAGAACTGCTATGCTTTGGACACCAGAAGGATGGCTGTAGTGATTTCTAAACACAATATATAAATTAATAAATAACAGTATAGGGCATAAAGGCAAAGATAAGAAAATACAAAAGAATTTTCTGCTAGAACGGTTGGTGTCGCCTACGCCTTCAAATTATTATTTGCTAACGAATAGCCGAACAAAACGGTACCCAATTTTTCAAATTCGTCCTTGACATAAACAACCACTTTTCCTAGTTCTAAGAAAATATTTGCCTAACTGCATTTGGGGGACAGGAGGGGCAAGGCTGGATATAATACGCAAATCACGTCTCAAATTGGTTCTAACTCTACAACCAACTTGCACGCTTTGCCTTAGGAGTTTCCCCAAATACAATGAAAAAGTTAGAATTGTGGACACTACGGTCATGGAAACTTGTTAAGCTCTTATTATGAATGACCTAAGCTCGCGTATTTCGCTTGAAATTACATGGAAAAAGAGTGAACGAGAGGTAGTTAAAAATAAACAAATAACATAGAAATAAAGATAGAATTTTGAACCAAACCACATAGCCCCTTAAGAATCGTAGATTCGTGTACCTGAAGACTTGCTGACCAAGAATATGTTATTAGTTATATAAATAGTCCCTTAACTAATCAACTAATGATAAAACCATACATAGAGATCAGAGATACTGTCAGGTCAAGTCATATCTGCTTAGATTGGATCGCATACTTTTGGGGAAAAAAGTAGGTGACAGATAGGCTAGAATAGTACAGTGAATCCGATTGGGTGGCATTTGAAGTGAGACGAAATATTATTGGCTGACCTTTGAATAAACATAAATAGCCTAGTAACATAGAAAGGTTTGAATGATATTTTTTGAAAGACTGTTTACCCTTGTAATATTGAGAGCGATTGGTCAACTGAATCGATATTGTCAGAATAAGCGTTAGGGGGGACGCCATTACTAGAAACGTTTCACCAGCGATAGATGAGATCAGGCTGTGCTTTTAAATACAATTTCTGGGCAGCCTGGACAACAAAACAGATCGAAACTGGGTCATTCATCTTCTTCTCTTCTTCTTCCGTCCTTAGCCACCGACCGTCAAAGCAGTCAGTGGCCATTACGCCTAGTGGCGTCTTAGGGCAACAGCAGATAGGTTTTCTTTGCCATTGTTTCCCATCACGCCTATTGGCGTCTTTAGGGCAACGGCAAATCAATCCATCTGCTGTTGTTTCCGTAATCGAAGTGACTGGCAAACGGGTGATCAGCCCGTTGGTGGGTCATTCATCGTCTCTGTGTATTTCATTGAAATAAATTGTGAGGTCCTGGGTACTGACGTTAATGTGGTACCAAAACGCTTGAAACTGATTCTTCTTCTTCTTCTTCGTTCGTCCTGAAAAGGACGGTGGTTGCGTTGTGTCTGTTTACAACGTAGCTGTGATATCTGCACCTTTCGGTCGACACATCCGACCTCTGCAAGGCATTTTTTAGGACCGGGTTTGCCTTCCCATTTCGATCCACACTCGCTCAGCCAGCCAGCACAGCTGCAGACTGTTTCCAGGACCACCACGTGGAGGTGGAGTGCGGTCTTGACCAGCTCTGGTTCGCTGGTCCTGACGCAGGCAGTCAAGCTATGAGTCGCTGACTGCGGTCTCTATTGCTGCGTCTTGAGGTCCCGAAAACTGATTGATTCAGGACTCTGCCTGTTTACTGCGAGCCCATGCTAGTGGCCATTGCCTATCAAACAGGGAACAGATTTTCAAGCGAGCAGAGGAACTGTTCAACCTGTATTCTACTGCCAAGTTAAGTTCTTGTTCGGCACCTGAAAGCTCAACTACAGAACTTTAAAAGAACTATATAATGACAGTGAATAAAACTGAGACAAATATTTAATAGTTCCACAAGTGACAAATAGAAACAAACATTACTAAAAGGGTATGATTTCAAACAACAACCTAGTGGTACTACCAGTATTACCTTAAAGTAGGAGAACACTACAGACATATATTAGAAAAATATTTATGTATGGACAGAGGATCTATTGTGCTATTTGACTGATGTAAATGATTATTTGATTTCACTTTTAAATTGTCAGTCCTGATTCAAAATAATTTAGAATCAGGATAATAAAATTGTAAAAATCATATTTACACAATTTTCAACCTCAGTCTTAAATAAGATAGCCTTTTAAAGTGTCGTTTGTATGTTATTGTGGTAGTACTGTGTGCTGTTGTGAATAATAAACTATTTGTTTGTATGTTTGTTGATTTTTGTACATTACACTCTACATTCATAACCCTAGACACAACACGAAGTCATTTAATAATAATAATATAAATACATTTTGAATGAGATAAAAAAGGTGGTAGCGGAAAGGTACCCTGAAAAGTTCACAATACTATTGGGTAAATTCAGGGACCTTCATAGCTAATCTCATTTAATACAAATATAATAATACCTACAACAATTCATAACATCAAATCCACCACATATATTGGGGTCTCGCTCCTGGGGATTGAATTTCTCATAACACCAGCTATATTGGGTAGTTTGATTCTGGGATTTTAAATTCTTAAAATATTATCAAGTATATTAGGAATCTCAGATAGATAAAACTAAAAGCATTCCTTTTGGAGAAATTGAATAGTAGTTGAGCTGTCAGTGCCTGTGGTTGTTCTTGGTTATCATTAGAAATTATTAACCATAATTAGAGATTTGTATAGTTGGAAATTTTAAAGGTTGCATAGTACAAATGGCTGATCTGGCAAAGTTTCGATCGGCTGCTGTGCAGACTGCGAAAGAAATGAACATGAAGGGTCAAGCTTTGATCCAATAAGTAACTTCAGAATGCGACAAGTATATTGAAAGGGAGGATAGGAAGATAGCTGAAGAGAAGAGGTTACAAATTGAGGCTGACAAAGAAATTAAGAGGTTGCAGATTGAGGCTGACAAGGAGGCTAGGGCATTGGAGGCAGATAGGGAGGCAGAGATAAAAAGGCTCCAATTAGAAGAAAAAAAGGCTGAAAGAGAAGCAGAAGAAAAGAGATTAGCTGCAGAAAGAGAAGAAAAGAGATTAGCTGCAGAAAGAGAAGAAAAGAGACAAGCTGCAGAAAGAGAAGAAAAAAGACAGGCTGCTGAGAGGGAAGCATAAAAGGAGGAGAAGAGATTGCACAGGGAGCATGAGTTACGACTAAGAGAGTTGGAGATTCAAGGCCACGCTCCTGAAAATGGTGCTAACCCCTTTGCCTCAGATGCCACTGCTAGTCAGGGAGCCTCAACCTCAGCTATGGGTTTTCATGTAGATCATTTTGTTGAGAAAGAAGATGACATCGAAGAGTACTTAAGTAGATTTGAACTTTTAGCTACTACATATGGGTTAGAGAGAGAGAGGTGGAGCCTCAAGTTATCACAAGGGCTTAGAGGAACGGCTTATGAAGTTTTTGCCAAGATGAGCAGAGATGACCAAGACAATTATGACATGCTAAAGCAGGCTCTTTTATTAAGATACGAAAAGAACGGAGAATTTTATAGAAAAAAATTTAGGAATGCCAAACTACTGTCGGGTGAGACTTATCACCAGTACTCTGCACGGTTAGAGACCTACTTGGAGAAATGGACTGCTCTGGGGAAAACCCAAGATCTTAAGGAGATGATCCTTATTGAGCATCTAAGAGAGTCCATGGCTCCAGACCTGAGAAAGTTTCTCATGGAACAAGGTGCAGAGAGGCTGGGTGAGTTACTCAATGTCGCTGAAAGGTATCAGGCAGCCCAGGCAGAGGTAGTTGGTAATAAAAAGAAACAGGTAGACAATTTTAAGGCACCTCAAAACTTTAATAAGTTTGACCATAGAGACCAGAACAAAGGTAAGCAATATTTTGATAGGCCACGCAATGACTATAAAAATAAAACCTCACAATTCAATGAAAGGAAATATGATGACAGAAAACCTTTTTATAAAGGTAGATCATATTGTAGTTGATGTCGGATGGACAACCATAACACCGAAGTGTGTAAAAAGAGACCTGTGTACATGGCCACGCTTCAGACCAGATCACAGTCTAACCAGGAGGAGGATAATCTGATAAATACCCCTCCAGATGAGATGAGGAAGGCGCAGGCTGGGGATAAGACCCTCAAGCCTTGTTTTAAGAAATTGTCCAAATGTCATACACCTCCAGGCAAAGGAGACTTCTATATGAAGAACAACCTGATATATAGGAAGGCTGGAACTGGATCCAATTGTCAGGGACAGCTGGTACTTCCTAAAAAGTATAGGGCAGAGTTAATAAGGAGCTTACATGTTGGGAAAGATGGGGACGATGAGAAAATAGGTACCATCATCCAAAAGATTGCTCAAAATTATTATTGGCCCGAGGAAATGATTGACATTGAGAATTTTGTAGAAGCATGTGGCATTTTACATGAGGGAACACCCACAAGTGGGAAAATTGATCAGGACCTAGACACGCCACAGGGCAAACTTAGGCCTGACAATGGAAAGAAAAATAAAATTAATAATGTAGACAAAGTGGAATGGGAGCCCCCTTTTTACAGGCAGTCTTCACTTGGATGTTTTACAATGGCCACGATGCAACGAGTACAAAGAAAGGTTTTACCCCAGAATAAACCGACAATCCCTCGGTCGGAATCATGTGAACTGGGTGAAAATAAAAGAGAGAGAAGATCTCTCACAAGGAATTTAAAGAGGGGAGAAAACCCCAAGAGAAACATTGGTAGTGGTCGATTTGTGAATGATGATTCTAGGAAGAAAAGTCCTCACTATAATGCTTCCAATGGAAGAGACCATACCGGTGCATGGAAAAATAGGTCAACAAAAATAAAAGTCCATATGTAGCATTCTTAAGGACCTGGACCGATGAAAAGGCAGAAGAAAATATTACTTCATCATATCAATATGTGAACGAGCTGACCACTCGTCTTAAAACTGGCTGGAAACTTGCCAATGAAAATTTGAGACAAGCCAGAAAAAAGCATGCTGCCTATTACAATAAGAAAGCGAAGGATCGAGAATTAGCTGTGGGAGAGAAGGTGCTCCTTCTACTGCCCGGCAGCCATAATAAATTGCAAATTGGATGGCAAGGTCCATATACAGTTCTAGAGAAGGTGTCTAGAACAAATTATAAGATAGATAAGAAAGGGAAAGAGAAAATCTATCATGTGAATCTCCTGAAGAAATATCTGGACAGAGAAAACAAAAAAGAGACACACCTACTGACCTTGTCTGTTGCAATGGAGATGAAAAAGGAACCACTCACTTCTCATGAATATCCTTTACATCCCTGTGAAACCGCTGCACAGGTAAAAATCAGCACACACTTAACGGAAAATCAGAGAGAGAGGGTTCAACAGGTTCTGAATAATCATACAGATGTGTTAACGGACCGTCCGGGGCATACAAATTTATTGGAGTATGATATGAAACTCATAGACCCAACACCAATCTGTATTAAGGCCTATTCGATTCCGTTCGCTAAGGAAAAATCTTTAAGGGAGGAGATAGATTATCTGTTGAGAGAAGGGATTATCTCGCACAGTGAATCTCCCTACAGCTCCGGTGTGGTTCTGTTAAGAAAACCCTCTGGAGAACACCGGCTGTGTATAGATTACAGGAAACTGAATGCTGTCACAGAAGGTCAGGTGGATCCATTACCTGATACAAATCAGCTGTTTGCCAGGCTGAATAAAGCTAAATATTTCTCTAAAGTGGATCTGAGCAAAGGCTACTATCAGATTCCAGTAAAGCCGGAAGTCAAACCTTATTTAGCCTTTAGCACCTCTGAAGGACATTATGAATTTAATATGTTGCCATTCGGGCTGAAAAATGCACCGAGTGTGTTTTCGAGGATGATGAGAAAGTTACTGGATCCCCTGAAGAATCCATGCATCACCAACTTCATGGATGATATTCTCATAGCAACAGAAACATTTGAGGAACACATTAACTCTCTGAATATGTTGTTTGATCGACTGAGAGAGACCAATTTGACAGCTAGACCGACGAAATGCTGTGTTGGATGTAAAGAGCTAGAATTCTTGGGACACACAGTACATCAGGGAAACATGACCCCTGACCCCAAGAACCTGGAGAAATTTAAAAAAGCACCAAGACCACAAACAAAAAAGGATGTGCGATCTTTTGTCTCATTATGTGGTTTTTACCAACAGTATATTAAAAACTTTAACTCCATATGTGCTCCATTGACTGATTTAACGCGCAAAGGAAATCCTGATAGAATTATTTGGACAGCGCAATGTGAATTAGCATACCAAGAATTGAAAGAAAAGCTCACAAGCAGGCCTATTTTGAAATTACCTGACTTGAGTCAAGAATTCATAGTGAGAACGGATGCTAGTAATATCGGTTTGGGTGCAGCTCTATTACAACGGTCAAATTCACTTGATGGGGGATTAACCCAGTGGCTTATCCTAGCCGTAAGTTGAACACAGCAGAACAAAAATATTCAACAAGTGAAAAAGAATGTCTGTCAGTCATATGGGCTATAAAAAAGTTTCAGATTTATCTTTATGGAAGATCATTTAAGATTCAGAAAGACCATAAACCATTCGTGTGTCTGTCACAAGCAAGGCATGAAAATGCTAGATTATTACGCTGGTCTTTGCTCTTACAGCCATTCCAGTTTACCATAGAGTACATTCCCGGAAAAACCAATGTCGGCGCTGATTTTTTAAGCAGACATCCGTACGACGAACATCAGAGTAGTCACCAGGCATAGATAGTAAATTCATCTATGTGTATTTAGAAGTAGGAACTGACATATGATCGTCTGTTCTAAAGGCGGGAGATGTGTAGTGATTTCTAAATACAATATATAAAGTAATAAATAACAGTATAGGGCATAAAGGCAACGATAAGAAAATACAAAAGAATTTTCTGCTAGAACGGTTGGTGTCGCCTACGCCTTCAAATTATTATTTGCTAACGAATAGCCGAACAAAACGGTACCCAATTTTTCAAATTCGTCCTTGACATAAACAACCACTTTTCCTAGTTCTAAGAAAATATTTGCCTAACTGCATTTGGGGGACAGGAGGGGCAAGGCTGGATATAATACGCAAATCACGTCTCAAATTGGTTCTAACTCTACAACCAACTTGCACGCTTTGCCTTAGGGGTTTCCCCAAATACAATGAAAAAGTTAGAATTGTGGACACTACGGTCATGGAAACTTGTTAAGCTCTTAATATGAATGACCTAAGCTCGCGTATTTCGCTTGAAATTACATGGAAAAAGCGTGAACGAGAGGTAGTTAAAAATAAACAACTAACATAGAAATAAAGATAGAATTTTGAACCAAACCACATAACCCCTTAAGAATCGTAGATTCGTGCACCTGAAGACTTGCTGACCAAGAATATGTTATTAGTTATATAAATAGTCCCTTAACTAATCAACTAATGATAAAACCATACATAGAGATCAGAGATACTGTCAGGTCAAGTCATATCTGCTTAGATTGGATCGCATATTTTTGGGGAAAAAAGTAGGTGACAGATAGGCTAGGATAGTTCAGTGAATCCGATTGGGTGGCATTTGAAGTGAGACGAAATATTATTGGCTGACCTTTGAATAAACATAAATAGCCTAGTAACGTAGAAAGGTTTGAAAAATATTTTTTGAAAGACTGTTTACCCTTGTAATATTGAGAGCGATTGGTCAACTGAATCGATATTGTCAGAATAAGCGTTAGGGGGGACGCCATTACTAGAAAAGTTTCACCAGCGATAGATGAGATCAGGCTGTGCTTTTAAATACAATTTCTGGGCAGCCTGGACAACAAAACAGATCAAAACTGGGTCAGTCATCGTCTCTGTGTATTTCATTGAAATAAATTGTGAGGTCCTGGGTACTGACGTTAATGTGGTACCAAAACGCTTGAAAACTGATTGATTCAGGACTCTGCCTGTTTACTGCGAGCCCATGCTAGTGGCCATTGCCTGTCAAACAGGGAACAGATTGTCAAGCGAGCAGAGGAAAAGTTCAACCTGTATTCTACTGCCAAGTTAAGTTCTTGTTCGGCACCTGAAAGCTCAACTACAGAACTTTAAAAGAACTATATAATGACAGTGAATAAAACTGAGACAAATATTTAATAGTTCCACAAGTGACAAATAGAAACAAACATTACTAAAAGGGTATGATTTCAAACAACAACCTAGTGGTACTACCAGTATTACCTTAAAGTAGGAGAACACTACAGACATATATTAGAAAAATATTTATGTATGGACAGAGGATCTATTGTGCTATTTGACTGATGTAAATGATTATTTGATTTCACTTTTAAATTGTCAGTCATGATTGTCGTGAAACATTCTAAATGCACATATCTAAATTAAAAAGTAAATGTAAAGCCTAACGAATTAATTCAAAAGAAGGAAAGAAGAATGGTAAAAGACCAGTGCTTTCTCAATGACATACGCCAGCGTGTATACCGCCGTAATGGCGGAACAAGAAAAACCCCTTTTTGTGCTTCGTCTGCAAAATTGTAACGCTTTCACGTTTGATAGTAAAGCCTACAGCAGCATACACGCGTTTCAAAAACACAATAAAACGTGTACTGTATTTCTTAGAAAACCTTGAGATAGACACACTGCGTAATGACCTAGATTAATATTCCATTAATTTCATTTTATACACTGCGTAACTAAAAGACAGACGTCCTTAGAGAGAGAGAGACGGAGGGACGCATGCAATACTACCACCGTCTCGCGATATAAAATTAATGCCACCCACGCGTAAGGCATGAAGCACTAACTTTTTTTCAAATAAACAGGGACAAAAAACACTACCAATACACGGTTAGGTTTTAAAAAACATGTTTAATGCTTATTAGGAAACATGACATTCTACTGTTTTACGTCTGAAATCCTGACATTAGCCTGACAGTACAGAAGACACCCCATAGTATGGAAGTGAGGTGGTGGTAACAGCACGACTATCCTAGAAGAAAATACATATTTTGAACGCAGCCACTTAGCTCCATTAAAACTTATATATTTGGGTTCCTTAGGACTTGCTGACAAAGAATATGTTAGGTGTTAAGCAAATAGTCTAGGAATTAACAAATTATAGCCCAAATAAAATAGTGAGGTTGTCTGACAGCACCAAATCATATCTGCTCAGTGGCATGTTTTAAAACCACTATTTTACGGGAAATAGGCCAACAAGTTAGATCCGTTTTGATTGGCTAGAAGAATATGTAAGGCGAAACATGATTAGTCGATTGCAAATACTATTTTTGGTTGTTACGGGAAACGGTAGGAAGGGTACTTTTTTCAAAGACTTTTGTAAACATGGTCTTATTGGCTAGACCAGTTGATATAGTCAATTAGGAGCGTCTGTTCAGTGCCACTTTTTTTAAACTAAACTGTGTAGAAGCAAGTGCGTTGAGATCCAGTTCATAATTTTCTAATGAAAGCCTGGGACAGAGGCAGATCGGAATTGTGCCATAATTCATCGCCAGTCAACGTATTTGTTTAATATTTCCTTGAATTTGGGGACCGTGGTATTAACGTATTGAAGCAGCCACTGGTCTGAGTTTTGCTGAATCCAGAGGCTGGTAGCATACTCCTTGGTCAAGATAGTGACCTGCGTGGTTTCTCAAAGAAACGGTGAAGCAAGCGAGCAGTGGAGACTGTTTCCTGTCGCCCACACAGAAGATAAGATTCGTGGCCAGAGCAGCTCAATCTTGTGTATAACTCCCCCTCTAAAAGTGACTTTACCTTAATTCAAGAGGGACATTTATTTGTTTCAAATCAAAAGAAACTGTAAACCTTACCAATATTCTTTCCACCAGAAACAAACACTTGAAGTCATGATGACCAACAACAACTTAGCTTGACAAGCCAGTATTACCTCATAGTACCACCGCACAACTTACACACATATTGCAATAATAATATATGTCAATACAAAGATCCTATCTATAAATTGTGTACATATAACTTGTGATTACATTTGATTGTGATTCCTGGTTCACTTTGTAGTTGAATCAGGATATCTATTATTGAAAGGAATTAATACATATTTTTAAAAGTTACCCTTGACTTATTAAGATAGTCTTATAGCGTGTTATATGTATGTGAGTGTCCCAGTGTTGTAAAGTGTTGTGGATTAAATTAAATTGTTTATCTGTCTGTTGGTTGTTGTGAACATGCACTTCATTATTATCATAACCCTAGACATTCAACGTAGTCATCACAATATTCCAGAATAAGTCTGACTGAGGTATAAATGTGGTAGCAAAGTAAGGTTATCTGTAATACATCACACTTATTAGATACAGATACCTTCACAGCTGATCTCAGTCAGTACACTAAGTCCCCTATAAATAGTTATAACATCCCACTTTACCACACTGATTCAAAATAATTTAGAATCAGGATAATAAAATTGTAAAAATCATATTTACACAAATTTTAACCTCAGTCTTAAATAAGATAGCCTTTTAAAGTGTCGTTTGTATGTTATTGTGGTAGTACTGTGTGCTGTTGTGAATAATAAACTATTTGTTTGTATGTTTGTTGATTTTTGTACATTACACTCTACATTCATAACCCTAATCACAACACGAAGTCATTTAATAATAATAATATAAATACATTTTGAATTAGATAAAAAAGGTGGTAGCGGAAAGGTACCCTGAAAAGTTCACAATACTATTGGGTAAATTCAGGGACCTTCATAGCTAATCTCATTTAATACAAATATAATAATACCTACAACAATTCATAACATCAAATCCACCACAATGGCGAAAGAGGCAGATGTCACGAAGTGGATTTAAGTATAGAGTGTTGTCTGAGTGTGGACAAGACCCTATTTTGAGAAAGACTGAGAAGATAGATTTTGATGAAAATAACAGTGAATGTGGACACTTGAGACTATTGGCTTCGAGGGTGAGAACCTAGATAGACTCTCCCTCGCCACTCCTGACGTCTTTGATAGCTATAGGCTCACCATCTCTTACTACCCTAAGGAGATAAGGTTTAAATAAAGATCACAGACACACTATACAGACAATATATATACGTGCAGTATAGTTTAGATAGAACCTGATCCAGTGAACATTTATATAGTTTTATTAAAAACAAATCAACCAAATCAAATAACACAGTCAAACAAATATCGTACAATGTTGCACCGACCTGAAAAACAAAGAACCAATTAAATTTATAGACACACACAAAAACACAACCACTTTCACTCCTTCGTTCACCCTGCTGGGGAAAAATAGAATGATTAAAGATTTACCCACAATCTACTTGGTGGGGCATCAACTTTAGCCACCTGTTAAACTCTGTTTAGTTGTTTACTCATACTGGCTACTAGTTGCTGAATCACGCTTTATTTGTTAAATGACGTTAATGTCCACCAGTTGATAAATGTAGATGTTGGGACTGGTGTAGTAAAGTGTAACGATTGTCAACTCATTAAACCCAGCACAGTTTTGGTCATACAGGTCATCTTGTCCTGGAACGTGATGAGGCTCCGACAAGAATGTGAGTGTAAACAATGAGTGTGTATGTGAATGTCAGAACGCGAATGGTAGAATGATTCGATAGAGTTGACAGGTTGATAGTACATCACTCATACTCACACTGTTCGAATTCAAGAAGTACTGGAACTACGGTGGTCTTTTTATAACATTTAATGGGACGCACACTTGGACAGTACGTGTATGGTTACAGGAACAAATGTCGACATAGACAGCATAATGTTGATCACAGGAATATCATCTTAAGTTAGCATTCATGCTTGGCAAATATCATAATGGAGCATTCGTAAATAAGCATTCAGAGTTCCATCATGTAAATCATCTGGCTTTACTGACTGGGCACGTCAGACCATAACCAATATATAGGAAGGCTCCTAGACCTAACCTCGTCTAGTGAATATCCCTTCACGTAAAGTTCAATATATATATTTTCCATAAAGATATAGGAATCCCAGACATGGGTTCTCACATGTAGCAGTGATCTCTTGGTTCATCGAGCGATAGTACAGGCATCCCTTTTTCTCACTCGATAAATACAAAGTATATGAATTTCAACATGGCTGTTCTTCTCTCGTGAGTTTCACTCACTATAGGACCCAGACCAAAATTGGTCATTCGTTAAATGTCCTCATTTCTTCATGACTTCTATCATAGAAGTAATTGAATAATATCATATAATCTAGTGCTGATACATAGGAATGTCGTCTTCCTTTGAATAAATATTCTTTTCAAAAGTACCACTGTGCATCTGTTTATCAACAACGATGGCGAAGCCCAAGTTCATAATAAATTGTGGTTTTTACCTTTCTATGCGAAATATAACTTTGCCATTCCTTGGCAAAAGAGAATAAACACTGGGGTAAAGTACATACAACATGTCTAAATGACTATCACTTTTCCCCATTGACTTATAGATCACTTTTTCGGCGATAGGCCGGCTACAACAAAATTCTGTTATAAAAAAAGCTCAGAGCTCTGGATTTTAAGGAAAATCCCGTTCCCAGCTGACGAATGTCTTCACTGCATGAGAACGTATGTTATCTTCTTTCGCCTCTGGCGATATCTCGAGCTCTCGGCTCCTGAGATGCCAAACTTTGTCGTATGTAATTTGTAAGGACAGATTGCGCTCTCCCACTGTGCCGTGAAACTGCTGTAACAAAAGAAATGCAACTAATGTACAACAACTTCAAAATAACTCATCTCTTAACTCACAAACACATCACCCGTCTATCCCCAAAATCAATACCGCTCCCCTTCGCCCACTATGCACAACGATACATAAATATTTCCTAACCACAGGTCAAACTACCCCACACTTCAACGCTGTCTGTCTAGGAAATCCCAGACGCAGCTGACCTAAATCTTTTGTTACGCCCGTCTAGCCCTGTCTCAGCGTGACAACATTCATACACTGAAAAACTCCTGTACTGAATTCCTAGGCCTACTTCTACACTGACCCTTGATGAGTCACCGATTAACCCAAAATAAAATAGACCTCTCTAGAAATTATTAAATCTCCTACTCCGTAAAATTAATTACACCCCTCCTAATTACACCACAATTAAATGCCCAATAAAATAACGTACACACAATTAAATGCCCATTAGAATAACGTACACACAATTAAATGCCCGTTAAAATAACTTAGGCCTACACACAATACGCTATCGTATTTTACAGTACATTGCAAATATTATAATCACATCGAGGTTATTTATATATATATATATATATATCGGACATCCCCATTACCGTCTAGATATAGCCTAAGGACTTACCCTTATAGAATGAATTCCACAAGCGTATTTACACTTACTAACTCAAAAGCCTAGAGACACAGTTAATATCTCAACCCCGCTACACCGACCAAAGATCGTACTTGCTTATCATAGAAAAAGTATATATGCACACTAACATTATCTATTTCTATAAGATAGTAATAATGGCACTTTCGTTTATAAAAAATTAAATAAGCTCCCCCGAAGAAACTTTACAAAATCGGGCTAAGATTCTTACAGACTATCTCCTATGCTAATTAAGTTTATTTACATACCCAATTACCAAATATCTCTCGTAGAGCAATCGATAATGACGTCGAATTCACGGCTGAATATTTCTGCAGACCAAGGGACCCGCTACTCGATTTTCTCTGGTATTTATTACAAAAAAGCTGATGCAAGCCCACGCTTTGAGTGAGTCATCGCTTGGCTTCCCTTTAGGGGCCACTCTTCTGACCCGATCGTCTTGCCGCAAAATCTAAAAATAGTCTGTGCTCATGACCTATAATTAGAACGTAAGAATAACCCGCTGACCTATTAGCCTACCGGAGTAATTCCATTAATTACCGAGCTGAAACCTGGGTCGTGCTTTTAGCCCCATCCCCCGTTTTACCGGGTGGAGGTTACTAGCGTCGGGAAAATTGTATCCCGCCTAATACAATAAAATGACCGCCCGTATTATACAAAGAAAATGAGACTGCGTGATCGCAATTACTTTAAAGAAAAGAAAACTGGTGCGAGTATAAAATAAACCTACCGTAATCCCTCATGAAAAAAACGCTAATTAATTACCAAGAGAAGAAGACTAAACTCAAATAATATTCACGGAGAAGAAAAATAGGGCCTGTTGAAAAATAAAACTACAGTACTGCATCACAGCAGACCAAAGACAACCTGACGGAGAACAATGGAGGCTGAGATGCAGAGCATGAACCAGAGTTGGGGCAACTCACGAAGGATGGCCACCGACCGAGCAGAATGGGGACAGTTTGTTGTTGCCCTACAAGACGCTACTATGCGTGATGGCCACTGACTGCTTTATCAGTCAGGGGCTAATGATTCAAGAACAAGATGTCCAAATATAAACAACGGTGTGGTCTGATTATTTTGATAAATATATCCCCATAGTAGATACTGCCTTATGGGAGTGAAGTGGTAGAGACTTCATTATACTGGACTGCATCTTCGGAATGAAAATTGAGCTCGCACCACACCTAATTTTTTATTGATAAGAAACACTTTTTAAAATAAAAATATCACCTTGTTATGGGTTATTTTATTTAGTTGTTAGTTGAACTCTGCGAGAGGTCCATCCCATAACACTTCTTTTACTTGTTATAATTTTCCACGGCATTCCCAACAAGCCGCTATCAGTTTTTATGAGGACTTGTACAATACGTTTCTAACCTTCAACAATCAAGAAGTCCTCAAGGCCAGTTAGGACGTGTAGACAATATTTATTAACTGGAAACAAGCTCCGATTGACATGCATTCATTAATCATGTAAGACCATGGCATGACCTAGCCAGTCTTAAAAACGTCGCTATTCAGTCGACTATGGACAAGATGTCTTCGACATGTTGCTGCACACTTTATTTAATATTTTCACTCTCGTTCCTCGTCATGCAGCATTCACTTATCCTAATACATATTAATCCAGCATAGACTCCCTGAAGCATAAGGACGATCTAGGTGTAATACTTCTTTATAACCCTGTACATATAGGAGCTGTAAAAAACACGTTCGTTCACCAACTTGGAACACATAAGAATGGCCTCGAAGTATAGCTCACTTCTGCCAAGAGAAGCCGGCAAAGCCGTCTGCAATATTTGTCCAAAAGACAATGACGTAATTCCGGTAGTCTCCCAGGAAACGCATATCGACAAACAAGTCCATAAACAAGCCTTGTTGATATTTTAAGATATGTTATGATTTTACTCATAACACACCTCCTAGCAGTGATTCATTGACAACATAGAACAAGCTACTTTATAATGTGATCATGAGATACCCAGAAAGTATAAAGCCGACGGCTTGTTACGTGCCGCAAAGCAAGTATTGGAGTGCCTTTATTTATAATTTGTTCTATTTTTTAAACTGTTTTTTATTATTATTAAAATCTATTTCATATAAAATAAATTATGTTACTGAACAATATGTGTTGATATCGTAAGATATGTTATGATTTTACTCATAACAACTACTCCTCCTCCCCCCCCCCCCTTCCCGTCAAGTAATGAAAACGTAGTTTTTATTATTTACTGTTGTTGGTAAACACCACCAACATGACTAGATGGTAACATCAACTGTCCATGCTGGTGTGACATTGCATTCATTAATCATGTAAGACCATGGCATTACATAGCCAGTCTTAAAAACGTCGCTATTCAGTCGACTATGGACAAGATGTCTTCGACATGTTGCTGCACACTTTATTTAATATTTTCACTCTCGTTCCTCATCATGCAGCATTCACTTGTCCTAATATATATTAATCCAGCATAGACTCCCTGAAGCATAAGGACGATCTAACTGTAATACTTCTTTATAACTTTGTACATATTACCTTCATATTTATTTTTAGCTGTTGAATTTTTTTTTTTTTTATGTTTATAAATCCTTCCGTCAGGATGCTGACCACATCACCCCTAGTGTGCTGATGGTCAAGAAAATATGGGCCTAGCACCATATTCCCAATATGCCTCAATAAGCATGTAACGGGATCCTTTACCTTTTACCTTATCGAAACCTATGTAGTGTCTCGCTCCAAGCAGGATACACTTTGTTTTGACACACATAAAGGTATATTACAGGTACTCGTGAGAAACAAAGAAGTAGAAAACTAGACGAAAGAAAAACAACAGAAGTGAGAGGCTTACTGGGGAATCGAACCCAGGGCCTTCCGAAAGGCAACGCCGCCTAGCTACGGAAGCGAATCGCACTCTACTTCCCGCCAACCGAGAACCACAAAAATCGCACTAATTATCCCTGTACTATTGTTGTAACCAATAACTGGGACTGGGATTTGAAGTTACTGATTGGGATTTGTAGTTACTGAGTGCGATGTGAGGTTACTGGTTGAGAGTTGATGTTAATAACTGGAGGGTCATCTAATGGTACCCAAAAGCTTAGATATCACAGAGATTCTTAAAATACAGTTAATAAACTTTCTTTACTTTTTTTTTGCCATTTGCTTTTAATGTGAAACATTTTTCAATTATGCTTGTGTAAGAAACAAATGTACAATTGTGAATCAAAAGAGTTCTTGTAGAGGTCATAAGAAACACGCGTGTTTAAAAGCAAAGCTATACAAAAATAAAGTAAGGCAATCTTAAAACTGTATCAAATACCAGAAATCATCTTACTCGGCCAGTTATTGTGACTTTCGACCTTTGATTCCATTTTAATCAAAATAACACGTAGTAGGTTATAATGTGGATGTAACAATTATTGTTACAAGCACGGCCCCCCCCCCCCCACACACACACACACACACACAAAAGTAGTGGCACAGTGGGTTCCACTCACAAGCATGAGAGGAAGTTAATTCCACGGTGACAGAGGTGGGGGTAACCTCGCGGTTATCACTAGGGGCGCCAGCTAGGCACAAAGTGAAAGGGGTGCAGTTTCATAAGTCTACCCGTGCTGGTTTCTACGGAATTTCATGAAAGACTTCTGGCATACTGCTTCGTTGTGCGCCACCGTTAACGGCCCTTTTCAGGGTCTGAACTAAACTGGCAGAGGATCTTGGAGCCAGTGGATCCCTAAAGATGTGGTGTGCAGAATTCAACTTTGAGTGGTATTTGATCAGACACCCATCAATCCAGTCACAAATCATTGGTTAAATGATAATCGAGTAATCAGTGAATGACCCCAAGTCTATGGTGGACCAATGTGCCGAGAGACTGAATGGCTGCTGGGTAAGCAGTCGCGAACATTGGCTGTCTGGAGGCGAGCGGGGCGGCACCAGGCAGATGGACTCCGTAAGGACATCCCTTGCCTCTTCCCTGGTATGGTGGCCCTACCAGGGTGACCGTATATTTCCACCATTTATTGCAAATACACCAATAGTATTTTAATTATCCAGAATCATTGCGGGAGCTAAGGAGATCGTGCTCTGTCGTCGATACTTGCAGCAAATGAAATGAGGAAATACAAATGCAGAAGGAGAGGTCGGGGAGAGAAGAGGAGAGAGAGAAAAAGAAGGACAGGAAAGTGAAAGTTTAGAAAGAAAGCAGATCGCCTCTCAATGAAAGATGTGCATATAGGATACTGGAATCTTGAAGCGACAATCAACGTGCAGCCATTAAACAAACAATTATCTACAATTTCGATATCCTCATGATCCAGGAGACAAATTTAAAAGCTAATAGTGTTATCAATTGCCCAGGCTACAAATGTTACTCCAATCCATGTGGGCCTGGTAGACGAGGGCAAGCTATATATGTTAAACATGAGCTCCCTCATACAAGGCTAGATACAACTTCCCAAACTAGTGAGGATGTGGAATTGCAAGGGATTAGGCGGTCGGGAGTGGCGAGTCTACAATTTATATTCCCATGTAGGGAGCCGAGCTAGCGTAGTGGTTACCAGACTGCGCTGGCGATCGGGTGACCCAGGATCAAACCCGGGCGAGGAAATTTGAAGATTTTTTCGTCGACCGGGATTTGGACTGGATTAACTCAAGCCCTGGCGAGTACATTTGAAGGTGTCGTCGACCAGGAACTGGCGGCTCCTGAGCCGATCCAGCTCTAATGGGTACCTCCGAAATCGGCGAGTATCTCAGTGAATGGTGAGGGACGCCTGTCTGTGTGCAAGAAAAAAGGAATACTCACGTAAAATCAGTCTCAGGTTAGACATACTAACCTGATATTTCGCCTCGAGTAATAGCGGGCGTACGAAAAAGAAAAATATTCCCATGTCAACCATCTTACAGAAGAGAGTAGTTGGATTTTCTGGCGGAATTGTCTGAAGATTCTAACATAAGGTATTTAATTGCTGGCTATTTCAATGCTAGATCCAAGGAGTGGGGGAACATCACGGAAAATAGGCAGGGTATAGCTTTGAGCCAGGCATTAACATGAACCTTAACATCTTGAATGATGGACGCCCAACTAGACTGGCAACTAAACCTCGGGATACAAATGGTGTCATAGATCTGGCATTCATCTCTAGTGCTGCCACAACCATGGCACATTGGGATGTATTAGGTGCACAAGAAAGTGATCACCTACATTGCGTCATACTCATTGCAAAAGGTAGGACCACTAGACACAGGACACCTAAACAGACCTTCAAGTATCCTACAGGCCTACTCGACTGTAACAACCCTTTACACACATTATGTCAAAATGCCAAACAAAAGACAGCGAGAACACCTTTCACCCAACCTCCCTGGTGGAATGATAATAAAAAGCATGGATAGAAAAGGAAAGAGCAACAGAGGAATGGCGTAAAGCACGAAACAGAAGAATGATGAATGAGGGAGAGGTTGAAGAGATAAAGGAGAAAAAGCAAAGAGCCGTTAACAGATTCAAGAGCTTGGCAAGAGAGGCCAAGGATAAAGTGTGGGAGGACTTTGTGACACATGTGGGCACGTAAAAAACCCTACCGAAATTCTGGTCCTTGCATCGAAGAATGGATAGGAAAAGTGCGAGCCAATGCCTCCCTAATTTCAAAAGCTCCACAGGACTAAGCCTGAAGACGGACCAAGAGAAAGGAAGAGCAAGATCCTTATTCAATCGATATGGGGAGCAAACAGATAAAAGTGACAAAAGTGCCCGAATGAAAATAAAGGACAGTGTTCTGGAAAATTCCCTAAAGGGCCAGATATACTTCGATCTCATTTCTGAAGAGGATGTGGGGTAAACCAGCATTGAAAACCAGCAGAAACACTGCTCCGGGTCCTGGTGGTGTATAATACCATCACATTAAACAGCTCGACGACACAGCCATTATAAATATGATGAGCGATTTCAATACCAGCATACAGAATGCTGAGATGCCGGAAGATAGGCAACACAGTTGCTTTGGGCCACTTCCTAAACCTAGCAAAGACCCCACACTGCTCAACAGCAATCGAATTATCACACTACAGAATGTAAATAGTTGCAAGACAAATAATGTGCCACCTCGACATGGCACTCATCCTTCCTGATACCCTGGGTAGCTATAGGCCTATGAAAACAACATGTGGTAACGCTAGAACGTTTGCGTACGATGTGTACGAGGAATTCCAGGGTAAAAGAGACACGGTGGCTGTCGCAATTGACCTAGAGGAGGCTTATAACAGTGTGGACTCTGCCACTCTAATAGACTGTATAATGGCATGTGGTGTAAACCCTTGGATAACAAGGTGGATAGCAGCTTCCTTAATGGAGAGATCAGCTGCATTTCGCTTGGGAAAATGAACCAATGCGCATTTGCCGTGAACTACCCCAGGGTTCTCCACTATCACCAGTGCTGTTTAACATCTACACAGCAAAAGTAGCAACCATTCAACCAACAGGACTGGGGCAAACTAACTTTTCGCAGATGACATGCTCATGTACAAAACTGGCTCAGACAGACAGGAAATGGTCCAAGGCATACAAGAGACACTACAGGCGGCTTCTAAATGGTATGAGGAAATCGGATCGAAGGTCAATGCCAACAAGGCCTGTGTGATGTGATGCTCTTTGAACAACTTCATCGTGAAAGCAGACCTTCCAGACATCACTTTCAATGGGCAGAACATTGAAAGGCAAGACAGGCTGAAGTATCTGGGAGTAACGTTTGATCGTGGGCTATCGTTCAAGTATCACGTAGAACTGATCATACAGAAGTGCAAGCGAGGACTGGTAGCTTTAAAAACAATGGCTGCTGCGCGATTGGAAAAGAGACTACTGTTTCTCCTGTATCATCAGCTCGTGATTTCAGTAATCGAGTATGGGCTAGGAATACCCACACTGTCAGTGTCACAATGTGAACGACTGGAACTATTCAAAACGAAAGGATGCGACTTGCTTGGGGCTGTACTCGTGATGCCCCCACTGTGACAATGAGATACATGCTAGGATAGCTGTGGATTAGATCCAGATATGCGATGGCACAGGCAAAAGGATATATGCGGGTAACCACCGACAAAAGACACTCCCTACATGAGAATGGAGCAAGAATAAAGAGGGGCATGTCATGGATGGTACAGGCAGAGGCTACGATTGGTCAGGTGACCAGGGTTGAAAATATATCCAAAGGGGAAGAATGGTTAAGTCAGGGGAGAACTGGATAAACTACCAGCAGGTCATCATTAACCTTGGCAGAGAGTGCAGATCTTGGGGCAATGGAAAAGCAGACCTGGAGATTAATCAGCTGATAAGTGATCATGCTGGGGATGGTGACGCCATTGTGTACACTGATGGGTCTGTAGTGCATGGTGAGAAATCAGGATGGGGCTTCTCTGCAAGAATAAAGGGCAGGGTCATTACTGAACAGAGTGGGGGCTACATGACAACAACCTCCAGCATGAGAATGGAGGTAGAGGCAGTTACTGCGGTACTGAGGTGGCTGTCTAACACTCCATCAACCAGGGCAGTTATATTGTCAGACTCTCAGGCCATGCTTCGGAAAGTTCAGAACGGATGGCTGCGGCAGGAATGGAAAACATCAAAAGAATCCTCAAGTCTTCAAGAACTGGTGTGGATCTACTGTCCTGGTCATGCAGGGGTACGTGGCAATGAGAGAGCTGACAGACTGGCCTCAAGAGCACCCATAGTGGGGACAATGGACATGGATAAGGGAGAGATACTAAGGGCAATTAATGATCGCCTGCTAGATAATGACACTGCAATGGATGAATCAACAAGGCTGAGACTGTTGAAGTTTTGCATCAAACGTGGGACTAGCAGAAATGGACATGAGAGAGGCTGCATCCGTCCAATGTACAACCAACGTGCTACAGGTACAATTAGCATTCATACTCTTCGACATTTGCTGAGGGAGACTGAGCACCTATGGGTTTGCCCGGAGTGCAGTGAGGTCAATTCTGATTAACAATAACTTATTGCACAGATTCTTCCTCTTCTTCTTCCTCATTCACCGTCATGTGAGGTTTCTTACTACATTAATGACTGCAATTTGAAGTTAGAGACAGTGACTTGAGGTTACTGCTTGGGATTTGAAGTTAATGACTGGGATTATAAGTTAATGACTGAGATTTGAAGTTACGGACTGGAAATTTATGTTACAGACTGGGATTTGAAGTTAATTACTTTAAGTTATGACTGTGCTCTTACAGTGGCGGTTTGTGTAGCTATTTGTTGAACATGACGAGATTGTCAGCTCATTCACAACGTCATATTAATCCCCCTCTTACGACATACTTGAAGTTGCTGTATGTTTCGGCTTGTCATGCCTCCTGGTAAACCCCTGTACTTGTGAACTACACATACCTACAACCTATTGACCACGTAATGGAAATATTAGATGACGCGTCGCCTAGACCTAGCTGGTTACCTAGGCATAAGTTTTAACTGGGTGTTCTTTAAATAAAACCAACACATTTTTTTTGAATAAGGCTTTATAGTTGTTTAAGCCACTTCATAAGTTGTCTCTATATCATTTTGTTGCAGGGCTCCACCTTCTTTAGCAAGTTTATCTGCCTCTTCGTTACCTGGAATATTGCAATTATTGCACATATTATCATTGATCAAAACAAAATCAACCAAATTCACCAATGTAGATGGCAGCTATTGTCTATTCTGAAGCATTCGGACATTGGTTTAATATAAAATTTGTAATATAATAATTTAATAATAACCCTTTCAGTCATACCTGACTAAGGGAATGCGCCCCTGAGGTGACAGTCCTCAACTGCTTATTTTCTTAATGTTCCTTTCGATGTTTTTTCCTCTCTTCTGCTTGCCGTGACAGCTTCGTATCGGCCAATCTGAGGTGGCGCCGCAGAGAGCATCGTCACTTGATGCGATCGGCAGCTTCATCCTCCCAGGTTGCTGGATTTATGTCCAGTGCCCTCATGTCTCTCTTGCACACTTCTTTGAACCTCAGCTGCGGTCTCCTAACTGGTCTTTTGCCATCTGCCAATTGTCCGTAGAAGATAACATTCGGGATGCGACCATCTTCCATGCGGCGGACATGGCCAAGCCATGTTAGGATACAATCCACTTTCTTTGGTCGTGTTATTGTAATAAAACTGGTATATTTTGTGACAACAAGGACAGACTGAAGGTCAAGGATACAGTGGACGGCAAAGAGAGAAGAAACCATACTGTCTGACATTGTGGCATTCAAATAAGTCAACAGCAAAATTGATAAACAGTACTAGCTGACAGGACGTTGTGGAGAGACACGATCACCTACGCCCCACGGCATGGTACGTGAAGACAGACAGTCATTAAGAATGCATAAACCAATATTCCACATGGTCTGAGATGGAAGCCGCAGTGAAACTGACGAAGGGAAGGTTAAGGAAACATGAGGTGAACAGCCAAAGAGAGTCTTGATACGTTTAAAAAAAAAAGAGAGAAAGAAGAATATGTGCTTAGGCAAATGAGTCGATTAGATCGAAAATCGGTCAGAAAGAGGTAACGAATACGCTGAAATAAATCGCAGAAATTACGTAACGAAGGGCGTGCAAGACACGACCTCTTTAAAAGTGTGTGCTAAGGTTACATATTACTCCGACCGACTTACCTTTCGGAGACAACAGGGTTAATTTCTGCAATCGTATATCCCAGCAGATGAGGTCACAAAATAACTGCTTAGATTAGCAGCTTCAATAAATTATGTCTTGAGTGTGTTCTTCACTGGATTTTAAAAATAATGATATCTTGTTTCTTCTTTGCTTGGATTTGACCAGATGGGGTTCCACGGAAAAGTGCAAGGTCAGGAAAAGTTCATAGTTTAAATCCGTTTTTTTTTTTTTTAAACAGAATTATTCACGAATTATAAAGTTCAATAACCCTGAGCAGATACTAGCACAACGGATAAATGATAAAGCATTTACATCTTTAACCTGAGGAATCGCTTGACATATGGTATTAATGTCGCTTCAAATTAATTTATTTTATTCAGCCGAGATATTTTAATTCTCATTCCCCATATTAGGTTACTTATGCGCATATATAAATATGTGTTTATGGAAGCAAATATGTATTATGTGTGTTTAACCCTTTCCGGTCGTGTGTTTTTATATTAGGCGATTCTGTAACAGATGATTCCAGTACCAGTGATGAATCTGGCAGTAGCGATGACAGTGACCTAATAAAGATGGTGAAAGTGAGGAAGTACCAGCACAATGGGTGGAGTTATCTCAATCAGACTCTTGTTGTATAAATCATTTACAATTTTCAGTACTCAATGCAGGTGTACAGTTTCTTGATTGTGATATTCCTGACAATATTTGTGGTTTCTTTCAGTTGTTTTTCACATCATCATTGCTAGAGGAGATAGTCAATGAGACCAACCGGTATGCAGCTGACCAATTGAAAAATAAAACACTGTCTCCACGCTCCATATGGCATACATGGAAAGATGTAACGATTTCCTAAATAAAGGCTTATTTTGCAGTCATTTTGAGAATGGGAATGCAAGAGGGTGGCGTGGTAAAAGAATATTTTTTTGTAGAATGGATTGATTATATTCATTTTTATCGTGAACAGCTATATTTTGTTCAAAGAAACACATCCATAGGCAAAAATGGATCACGTAAAGTATCGCAAAAATCTTGTTTTACAACTTGAACAAGAGCAGCGGGCTTCTCAGCCTTCTTGTCGCCGGGGTCGTCCATCAACACTAGATGTGGAAGAACGCCTTGATAAGCGTCAACACTTTATTGATGCTTTTCCTGGCAGAAAAACAAAGGACTGTGCTGTGTGCAGTGACAGAAAAACTCCAGGTGAGAGGCGTCAGACAATGTACTACTATGAAACATGTTCACATAAACCTGGTTTACATCCTGGGAAATGTTTCAAAATGTACCACACTGTGACAAAATATCGTTGATGTGATTGATTGATTGATGTGAATCCCTGGGCGTAAGTTATTGTACTCTTTTGCCCTTTAGGGGATGTGTTATTCACTCATACCATTGAGCCAGTTATGGGAGGTGATTTGTGGGCTTTGTTTCAACCCCAAGGGAGCATCCTAGACTCAGCGGCATGTTGCACCAGGCCCACTTTGGCGTGTTTGCGTTACCAAGAGGTTTGATGGCTCTCTACCCATGCAGGGGGGTTATATCTCCGAGACAAGACTGACATGAGCAATCAGTCACCGGCCGTGGCATGAGCAGCCAGACAGCATAGTGGCGTAGTGGCGAAGCCACCGCCTCCATATGTCTGCCAAAGGTGGGCTTTATTGCAACCCCACGGAGCATCCTAGACTCAGAAGCATCATGCACCAGTCCCACTTTGGAGTGTGTGCAATGTTCCGAGGTTTGATGGCTCTCTACCCTGCAAAGGGGGTTATATCTCCGAGACAAGTATGCGGTATCCGGCAGAGCAGCCAGTCACCATAGCGGATGTTTCAAAGCGTAGGTGTAGCCACAGCCGAGCCACCACCACTGACGAAGTACGACATCAAACGGACACATAGCTCTGCCCCACCTGAACTGGGAAGACCCGGCAACGGGGACCACGCACAGACTCGATGGGACAGGGCATGTCTATTTTCCTGTTTGGTAATGGCGCAGCTACAACTGAGCCGCTACCACTGCCGAAGGACGTCATCTAGACAAACACATAGCGCTGCCCCTTCTGAACTGGGAAGACCCGGTAGCCGGGACCATGCACAGTCTCGATAGGACACGGCATGTTTATTTGCTTGTTTGTTAATGGCGCAGCTACAACCAAGCCTCTACCACCGCCGAATGACGTCATCTAACAAATACTTTTTTTCTTATTTCAGGTCCTGACACTATTCCAAATAAATGAAAAATGATACAACACTTATTACTTATGTAAGTTCTTTCTGGTGTGTAGAATATTAGCAGGTGTCGTTTTGGGGAATTTTTTGACAAAAAATATTCCAACCTGGTAATAGTGGCATGCAAATTTTATTCGGTCGGAAAGGGATATATGTATGTGTGTGTATGAAAATATATATATATATATATATATATATATATATATATATATATATATATATATATATATATATATATATATATATATATATATATATATATATATATATATATATATATATATATATAATATAATATAATATAATATATATAATATAGACGACGTAATGAATACAAACTCTAAATGACATATGAAAGTATATTTCATTAACTTTTAAGTTTTAACTCAGCAGAGTTCAAATTTTAACTAATCAACATAACATCCATCATTTGTGATAAAGTGTTCGATCCTTTTTTTTTCAACTCGTCGGAAATATCTTCTAGTTGCTGTTTAGTGGCTACCATTTGTGATTCTGCCCTTACGTTCAACCCTGGAATGGGGTTTAGATGAGTACACAACAGTTTTAACGTTATAAATTATGCTTTCATTTGCCGTTTAAAAAGTGCAAATTTATTAAAGTTTTAAAGTTTATAACCACTACAGTACATTAAAATCAAATTTGGATGACAGATGACATCTTGAATAAAATGGCAGAAAGAAAGAAAGCAAAAAATACTCCAGAATATAAAACAATAGACAATGACATACGTACTATGTGTAGAGAAGCAAAAGAACGGTGGATAGAAACAAAATGTAAGGAAATAGAAGACTTGGAAGCGAAGCACATGACAAGAGATATGCATGAAGAAATAAAGAAATTATCAAATCGGTCGCTGTATCAAGAACAAAAATGGTGTAATATTACTTGATGAGAAAGACATATCAAACAGATGGGCAGAATACGTAAAAGAACTATTCGAGGACAACAGAGGTAAAAAACCATCACCAGATTCTAATGAAGGCCCACACATTCTCAGATCAGAAGTAGAGAATGCCATTCATATGATACAAAAAGGAAGATCAGCAGGCATGGATAACATAAACATTGAAATGATAGAAGCTCTGGAGAGCTTTGGTATAGATACAATCACAGAAATATGCAATGATATATACAATACAGGATATTTACCACACGACATGAAGACATCAGTTTTTATAACATTGCCCAAAAAACCAAATGCAACAGAATGTTCAGACTTCAGAACAATCAGCCTGATGAGTCATGCAATTAAGATACTGCTCAAAATCATACAGGAAAGAATAAAAAGTAAAGTAGACAGCGAAATCCAAGAAGAACAGTTTGGTTTTAGACGGAACAGTGGAACAAGAGAGGCAATATTTTGCCTAAGAAGATTAGCAGAAAAAATATACAGAGGTCCAAAAAAGTATGTATATGTGCTTCATTGACTATAAGAAGGCTTTTGACAGAATCCATCATGAGAAAATAATTGAATGCCTCAAAGACATAGGTATTGATGGAAAAGATATAAGAATACTCAGTAACCTTTATTGGGAGCAAACTGCCACAGTAAGATCGGGAAGGAATTATTCACCATACATAGACATAAAAAGAGGTGTCAGACACGGTTGTGTGCTGTCCCCCTGCCTATTTAATTTATACACCGAAAAAATTTTCAAACAGATACAGGAAATACCAGGACTGAACATCAGTGGAAGGTCAATAAACAACCTTAGATATGCAGATGATACCGTGTTGTTAGCTGAAAGTGAACAGGAGTTACAAGAACTAGTGAAGCAAGTGAACAGTATAAGTCATGAATATGGACTCGACATTAATATTGAGAAAACTAAAACTATGATAATTAGCAAAACAGACGATAAACCCACATTAAAGATAAGCGTAAATGGGAAAATCCTGGAACAAGTCAAGAGCTACGTATATCTTGGTCATATAATAACAGAAGATGGCAGATGTGAAACAGAAATCAAGAAGAGAATAGGAATGGCCAAAGCTACATTCAACAACATGAAACATATACTGACATCCAAACAGTTATCTCATAAATTAAAACTGAGAATCATAAAGTGTTATATATATTCTGCATTTCTGTATGGTGCAGAAACATGGACGATGAATAAGCATTTGGAAGAAAGAATTGAGGCTCTTGAAATGTGGTTATATAGAAGAATGGGGCGTATCTCATGGAAAGAGATGAAAACAAATAAGGAGGTCCTAGAAAATCTAGGTATGAAAAGAGAACTAATGAGAGAGGTCAAAGTTCGGCAGCTAAAATACTTTGGCCACATAAAAAGGCATAACACCTTGCAGAAGACCATAACAGAAGGGAGAGTTGAAGGCAAACGTGCAAGGGGAAGACAGCGCTATAAGTGGGAAGATAACATCAAGAGATGGACGGGAAAGAGTCTATCAGAGTGTACCACCAAGACAAGAGACAGAAGACGTTGGAGATCCATTACAGCCAACCTCCGTTGTGGAGATGGCAACTGATGATGATGACAGTACATTGTCCTGGTGTACCAAGCTTTCAAATGTCGGCGGGAGAGGGTTAGTTCGAAATTTCTGTAGCTTTAAAATTATTTAAATTTTCCCTTTCGTTACCTAGTGATCTATCAAATCGTCTTAAATATATTGGGATCTACCATATTCGGACTCCTGGATTAAACTATTAGGAAAGATATTGCCAGGCAGCAAATGTCAATAAATGAATATAGTAGGGCACCGCTCATGCTGCGGGTTAGGTTTCAGGCCCCATTCGAAAACGAAAATCGCCGACAAACGGAGCATAGCCTTTTTTACACTTGCTAATGCATATAAAATCCTTATAACACGTTTACACTTTATGTATTAAGTGCACAATAGAGATAGACCTAAAAAATAAACAGATAAAATAAAATGAATATGCAACATTTAAATTAAAAGGCTTAAGACTCTTCTTTTTTATCACTGCTACATTTAGATGCCTTGGTACTTAATTTTTTAAAAATACAATATAATATAATAAATATAAAACGTTTGAAAGTTTGCAATATTACCAGATTACAGAGATGTTGAGCGCCCAAATGCTGTAAACAAACTGAATTACCGACAACAAAATGGTGCCCGAAGCCATTCTCGAGCCTAGTTGCAAAGCGCGTGATACAGAAAAACGCTGAAAGAGCAGAACAAGCGCCTAACGTAATGAACAGGTATAAAATTGAAAACCGCCGTATTAGTGGAACGCCGAAAAACGGGGCACTACCGTATATTATTTACAGTTATAATGAGCGTCCAATTGGCTAAGAAGTTAAACCGCTTTTCTACGCGGCGAAGTTGCCGAGTCCCGAATTCAAAACATGAGTCACGCTCCAGCTTACCTAGCTGTAAATGGGCACCTGACACTGCACTTGAGTTCGAGAAGGCAAAAGGCAGCGAGGACGGAAACCGGTCACCCTACCTCATTGGAAATTTTATTAAAGCTATACCTTGTATGGTGAAGTCTCTAACACTTCACATCTCTACGGCAGTATCTGCTATGAGTCTTGTGTTTGTCAGTTATAGATGCTACATTACGTCATTTTAAATCAGCCGGGATCGAGCATAATATTTGTATCCACCAATTCATAAACAAAACAGTAGTCCGTATCCGAATCAAAACAGCTTGTTTTCATGGATCGATTACTCAGTACATTTGACCTTTGAGCTCTGATTAATATGCCAGATCAGCCGAGGTCAAAGTAAATTATTTTAAGCTTGGGTTGGGGTGACTTTTAGAGGAATGTTGCTACCAAGATAAGGAAATAACGCGGTCAGTCTCCATAAACACAACAATAATTGTTCTTGCCGGTTTGTTGTCTTGGAGCGCCCAATATGCTATGCCCCTAAAACGCTTTCCTATTGTGGCAGAATTATAGGGTTCTGGGATTGAAACCTGGTAGCTTCACGCTCTAGTCTACACAGCTGTAAATGGGTGCCTGACTCTGCTCTTAAGTTAGGAAAGGCAAGTGCAGCGATGAATGGAACTGGTCCCCCTACCTCGTAAAGCTGGACCTAGTATGGTGAAGTCTCTAACACTTCACTCCAAGACGGCAGTATCTGCTAAGGAACTTGACCTTTATTTTTCTTGGCGACGCATTGGTCGTCATTATATCCGGAGTCGTAGCCTCCTCAATACCCACTTTGTTGGTGATGCGCCCTTGAGGAGATAACCCTCAGCCGCGTTTTGCCTAATGTTCCTTTCGACATGTCCTTTTTGTCTTCTGCTTGTATTAGGAACCTCTCTTCGCCAAATCTGCGGCGACGCTTTAGGGAGCATCTCCACTTAATGCGGTCGGCAACTTCGTCTTCCCATGATATGGAACGTATGTCCAGGGCCTTCGTGTCTCTCTTGTACATATCTTTGAAACTCAGTTGTGGTCGCCCAGCTGTTGACTGTTGCCATCTAGCTGTTGACTGTTGCCATCTAGCTGTTGACTGTTGTCATCTGCCTGTTGACTGTTGTCATCTGCCTGTTGTCTATAGAGAATATATTTGCTGATGCGAACATTTTCCATGCAGCGGACATGATCAAGCCAGCGTACTCTGCGCTGTCTAAGCAGGGTAAGCATACTTTGAAGACCAGTGATGGCCGCACCTCGACATTTGTCACACTAAACTCCCATAAAATACCAAGGATGTAGTGGGGGATCCCGTTACAAGTCCATTGAGGCATATTGGGAATATGGTGTTAGGCACATATTTTTTTGACCATCGGCACACTAGGGGTGATGTGGTTAGCATCACGCCGGCAGGATTGTGGGGGATCCCGTTACACGCCCATTGTGGCATATTGGGAATATGGTATTAGGCCCATATTTTCTTGACCATCGGCACACTAGAGGTGATGTGGTCAGCACACTAGGGGTGATGTGGTCAGCACCCTAGGGGTGATGTGGTCAGCACACTAGGGGTGATGTGGTCAGCATCACGCCGGCAGGATTGTGGAGCAGGCAAAAAATGTTCCAACTCCGACTCTACAGCCCTTGTAGACACCGTGGGTGGAAGGTATTGGGTCTTTCTTTTATTTTCTTGCTTAGCACTGGTTGTCCATGTCTCGCTGCCGTATAGAATCGTGCTGGCGACGCAAGACTGAATAACTAACACCAACTGCCCAAATAAAACAAAGGGGTATTTTAAAGTATACACAGGTTATTCAGGTGTCGATGATAGCTTAAGAGAAAGTCCTTATTTATTTCAAATTTTGATTCATTCACTCCATGGATCTGGCTGAATTTCTTACTGTCACATGTAGAACCCCATGGCTCCGCGGAAGATTGGTTAAGAAACGCTGCTGCAGATCGTGGACTTTCAAGAATTGCGGGTCTTTTCATTGTTATGATTCATTCATTTCAGTCACTCATCACACTTCAGCTCCATTAGGAACATAGGCCTTGAACAATCTTATATCAATTATTCCTGTCCCGTACCAACAGCTCGGGGTCTTTTTTATGCCTTTCTCATCCCTTCTTAGTGTGTCTCCAGTTCTCTTCTCCATCTGTTCTTTGGTCTCCCTCTACCTCCATTACCCTGTGCACAAAGACTGCCTTGTAATGCTATCAACAAGTTTTCTTAATGTTTATCCCATCCATCGCCATTGTGTTCTTCTCATCTCTTGTTCCATTGAAACTTGTCTCTTTCTTGTCATCAGTTCCACATTGACTATCTTGTCATTAGTTTCACATTGACGATCTTGTCATCAGTTCCACATTGACGATCTTGTCATCATTTTCACATTGACGATCTTGTCATCAGTTCCACATTGACGATCTTGTCATCAGTTCCACATTGACGATCTTGTCATCAGTTCCACATTGACGATCTTGTTATCAGTTCCACATTGACGATCTTGTCATCAGTTCCACATTGACGATCTTGTCATCAGTTCCACATTGATGATCTTGTCATCAGTTCCACATTGACGATCTTGTCATCAGTTCCACATTGACGATCTTGTCATCAGTTCCACATTGACGATCTTGTCATCAGTTCCACATTGACGATCTTGTCATCAGTTCCACATTGACGATCTTGTCATCAGTTCCACAGTGGTGATCTTGTCATCAGTTCCACATTGACGATCTTGTCATCAGTTCCACATTGACGATCTTGTCATCAGTTCCACATTGACGATCTTGTCATCAGTTCCACATTGACGATCTTTTCATCAGTTCTACAGTGGTGATCTTGTCATCAGTTCCACAGTGGTGATCTTGTCATCAGTTCCACAGTGGTGATCTTGTCACACCACAAACACTCTTCTATTCCAAGCAAGTCCCCATGTATGAATGTCAATTTTTTTAAATGTTGTTTTATTTTTCCTCATTGTTTTAAAGCAATACTTCTTCTTCTTCTTCAGCGTTCGTCCTAAAAAGGACGTTTGTTACGTTGTGTCGCCGTTTACAGCAAAGCTGCGATATCTGCGCCTTTCGGCCCGACACATCCGTTTACAGCATTGCATTTTTGGGACCGGGTTAGCCTTCCGTCTTCGATCCCTACTCTCTCAGCCAGACTGCAGTGATGCAGCCTGTTTCCAGGACCACCACTTGGAGGTGGAGTAGGGTCTTGGTCAGCTCTGGTTCGCTGACCCTGACGCATGCAGACGCTTACTGCATTCCTCACTTTTGATGCGTCTTCGGTCCCTAAAGTAATACAATAGACAACTGACTAGACAACTGACTAGACAACTGACTAGACAACTGACTAGACAACTGACTAGAAAACTGACTAGACAACTGACTAGAAAACTGACTAGAACACTGACTAGACAACTGACTAGACAACTGACTAGAACACTGACTAGACAACTGACTAGAAAACTGACTAGACAACTGACTTGACAACTGACTAGACAACTGACTTGACATTGCTGTCTTGTGATGTGGCTGAGTTCATGTCTATCGAATTCTTGGTATCTTCTTCTTCTTCGTCGTCCTTCTATATAAATGTCAATATTCTCTACCAATCTAGTTAATTCCAGTACTCTGTTTGGGTCTGACACGCCGTCTGTCTTCTGAATTAACGATCCATTCATTATCGTACAACCCCAACACATTATAGTAACCAGGTAGGGCAATGCCATACGATAACGTCGTAGAATTCGTGCCAGTCGCGTACCATTTAGATCCTTCTGTAGCCAAGGACGATTTATCAATTTTGAGTTACTAGCAATAAACAAGATATTTTGGATAGGAAAACAACTCGGTAGGACTGTTACACGGGGTGTCCGAAAATTATTCGCCCCTCTTACAAATAAAATTTAAAACGGACCCACTCCTCGCAAATTGAAGCGATTATCAGTAATGTGCAATGGCAACTCATAATTTTTATACTGCAAGTTGGTAACCCTGCACCAGTCATGCATTCCGCTGTGAAGATGGCGACCGATCAAGAGAAGAAAATGGATTTATTGGCTGGACATTTTGCGTGTTTCAAAGGGTGCCCGCGTGGAGACATATTGAAAAACTGTATCTGGAGTTTTCCATTTTGAATGTGACGAATAAAATTCCTTGTGTTCAGGCTGCACATTCAGTACCATTTGTCCGTAACACTCGTATCTGTTCAAGGTTATTGAACTTCATAATCCGGTGAGTAATTTTTGGACACCCTGTAAGAAACCTCTTACAAACAATTTTTAAGAGGAAGGGGAGAAAAAAAAGGACCATCAAGTAGAAATAGATCTATAAAAGGTAGTCCCTTATTACGCGATACTGGTTTAGGAAGCTTGAGTGTTAGAGACTTACCTATACTAGGTCAATGTACAGGTTTTATGAGGTGGGGCGGCTAGTTCCTTTCCTAGCTACCTTTGCCTTCCTTAACTCAAGAGCACAGTCAGATACACATTTACAGCTGAAACTATACAGCAACACGTCAAATATGGCATGAGGAGAAGTGAATAAGAGCCAGTTATCTGAAATTTAATGTGGAATTGATGACAAGAACCAGACAAGTGCCAGTGGAACAAGAGTTGAGAAGAAGACGCTGACGATGGATAGGACACACATTGAGGAGACCTGTTGATAGCATTACAAGGCAGTCCTTGTTCTGGAATCCACAGGGAAAGAGAGGCAGAGGTAGACCAAAAACACATGGAGAAGAGAACTGGATACAGAAGTGAAAATGATGAAGAAAACATGGAAAGAACTTGAGCGGATGGCACAGGACAGGAAGACTTGGCATGTGTTTGTTGAAGGCCTATGCTCCTTCGGGAGCTAAAGGGTAGTGATATCTGAAATTTGACTAATTAATTAACAGAAGTTTTATCACAACAAGTTTTGTAACTGTACTGTTATTTTTTATTTAAATCTTACAGTGGTACTTGTTTTGGTTTTTTTAAACACAAAACAAAAAATTCAAAATAAAATTTACTATTACTCCGTCTCCGAATTATTATTTAACGGACTTGAGCGACGAAATCGGCCGAGTTACTTCACATAAAATGAACGTCCTTCCTTATCTACTGCTAAATATAAATACACTTATATATAAGATACTTATTCATGCTTACGTGAAATTTCAATGGGGAAAATGCAAGAAATTGTGTCCAGTATCAAACATACGCCATTATTTTGGATGGAAACAAAATGCACGTTGTTTTAAATGGGGTGCAACTAGGTTCCCCGCCAGTCTGAAGTGTTTGTACTTGTCTGACTACATCAAACGTCATATAAAGAGGTGGTTCCATATCAAATACTGACGCAGGGGAGTGATTTGTTAGAGACTTTATTATAATAGGTCCAGCTTAGAACAAGATGACCAGTTCCCTTCTTTATTACATTTCCCCTCCCGAACTCAAGAGCAGAGCTAGCTACCCATTTACAGCTGAGAAGATCAGAGCATGACGAAACCGTGCTTCCAACCCGGTACATTTGCCACGAGAGGTCAGCGCTCTAAGCCCTATGTGATATAAGGTTGTATAAACACTTGATATAAGGTTGTATAAACACTTGATATAAGGTTGTATAAACACTTGATATAAGGTTGTATAAACACTTGATATAAGGTTGTATAAACACTTGATATAAGGTTGTATAAACACTTGATATAAGGTTGTATAAACACTTGATATAAGGTTGTATAAACACATTTGAACAGTAAAGGAGGCTGAATATGAGTTAAATAAACGAAAATATGCCACGTCCTCAGAAGAGACCCCGATGCCATCACATGAACAGCTATGCTATGGACCCCTGAAGGAAAATAAAAGAGATGCCCACCAAAAACAATTTGGAGGACTGCGGAGGCCGAGATGCAAAGACTGAACCAGAGTTGGGGCACTGCACGAAGGATGGCCTCCGACCGAGGACCGAGCACCGAGCAAGGTGGAAGCAGTTTGTTGCTGCCATACAAGACGCCACCAGGCGTGATGGCCACTGCCTGCTTTGACAGCCGGCGGCTAAGCATCAAAGAAGAAGAAGAAACGAAGAAATGAGTCGCATAATTCTTGGGAGGACATAGAAAACATCATCATCATCATCATCAGTTTGCCTCCTTGTTTCTTATGGAGCATGGAACCACTATTACAGTTACCCCCCTTGAGGAAGCCTGCAGAAATCTTTTACGTGCTTTTTCGGCAGTGGTTACTGTAGGCACTGTAGCAACTTGTTTCACATGATAAGTTTACCAGACCCATTCACAACACCATATTTGTCGTTTTGTCCGACATGACTGAAAAAAAAGGGGGGGGGGGGGGGGGGGGGGGGGGGGGGGGCAGTATATAGACAACTTGGCAGCCTGAAGTGAAAAAAATACGTGTGTCCTACTAGATGGAAGTTTATCTGGAAAGCGAAAATGTCCACTGAGCATACTTTTTATTTCTCTGAGTACAAAAGTTATCCAGATTGCTTTCAAATGTGGATGTAATTTCTGGGGAACAATATATGTTTCTAATGGCTTCTAGATGTCTTTTCAGAATGTGGCCATGACATTCATTAATGGCACTGTAATACAAATGCCTGCCCTGAAAGATGAGTGTTCTAGTGATATAGTGGTTAGAGTGTTGGCTTCTCAAGGAAAAAGGTCCGAGCTCTAAACCACGTCACGTTTCATGCTGGCCTATACATCTGCAAATATGGGTACCTAATTCTGCTTTGAGTTGGGAAGTAAAAGGCAGCTAGGAAGCGAACTGGTCACCCCCATCTCATAAAGCTGAGACCTAGACTATCAGTGAATTCCAGAACTTTAATCCCCTCCGGCAGCATAGCTATGGGACTACTTTCAAATTGTTTATCTCCCTTTGATTCCTGAAATATCCTCATTTAACCAATATTAAGACTGTAGAGTGTTTGCTTCGCCAGGCAAAGTTACTGGGTTCGAAGCCAGATATCGTCACGTTGCAGTGTATCTAGCTGTAAAAATGTCCACTTGGTTCTGCTCTTGAGTTAGTAAAGGCAAAGGCAGCGAAGATGGAAACCGGTCACCCCACCGCTAAAGCTGAGACCTAGTGTAAATAAAGTCTAACATGTCACTCCCCTCCGGCAGTATAGTTATGAGACTAGTTGTACCTTTCTTTGGTTTTCTTTCTTTTTTTAACCTTGAAAGGTCATCATTTAATCAATGTTTGAAGTGTAGAGAGTTTGCTTATCGAGGCAAAGTTAAAGAGTTCGAAGTCAGGCAGCATCACTCTTCAGTCTACTCATCTTTAAAAATGTATAGCAGAAAAATAGAGACGGCAAAGGCCGAGAGTAAGGGAACCTGTCACAACCTCCTCACAAAGCAAAGACCTGGTAAAGTGAAATCTCTAACACTGCACTCCCCTACGACAGTATCTGCTCTGAACCTACCCTTACCTTTAAGATATCTCGGCTGAACACGAAGCAATCCGCGACAAAGGACTTATGACTTACCAAAATTAATACAATATTTGACCCAATCGGGCCTCACGGTCACAGGGTGCCCCACACTCGGGTTCTCACCTCTAGCTTTGAAAAAAAAAAAAGAAAAAAAAAAGAATCGAAGATTATTTCAAATTAGATATCAGGAATATATGATATTACGCTGTATTAAACATAAAGCAATATCTATGTTTATTAGAGTGTCCGATTGGGAGAGTGGTTAGAGAGCTAATCTCTCGTGGCTAAGGTGCTGGGTTTGATCGACGGTATGGAACCCAAGACGCGTCAACAGTGAGGAATGCAGTCAGCGACCCATAGCTTGACTGCTTTCGTCGGGTCAGCGAACCAGAGCTGACCAAGACTCTACACCACCTCCAAGTGGTGGTCCTGGAAACAGGCTGCATCACTGCAGTCTAGCTGAGAGAGTAGAGGGAATGCAAACCCGGTCCCCAAAAAATGCCGTGCGGAAGTCGGATGTGTCGGCCGAAAGGTGCAAATACCGCAGCTACGCTGTAAACGGACATAACGCAACCAACGTCCTTTTCAGGACGAACGAGGAAGAAGAAGAGGATCCACGGTATCATCACGCTCCAATTTACCCAGCTGTAAATTGGTACCTAACTTTGCTCTTCAGTTAGGGAAGGAAAAGTCAGCAAGGAAGAGAACTGGTCACCCCACCTCTCGATGCTGGACCTAGTATAGTGAAGTCTCTAACACTTCACTCCACTACGGCAGTATCTGCTATGGGACAGACTTTACCTTTATATTTATTAACCATATTTTGACTTAAAACGTATTACAACAAACCACTAGTCCGAAGTCTGTGGGGCCCCACTAGAATGATCCACAATGTTGACCTTTTGTTTCTCATCTCCCTGTTCTGCTAATTCACGCATCAGACCTTGTTGTGCAAACACTAACTTTCGCAATTCATCACTATTATTTATCAACTGTATTCACTGCTCAAATTTATTTTTGTAACAATCAAAATCTGCTCTTTCTTCATTATGACTTACTTTGTCCGATTATGCCCCCTTTATTATTATCGCCCTTCCTTTCACTTCCACGTTGAACAATCGGCGATGGGGTCTAATGGTTGCTCTCAATAGATATGTACTTTGGGCTGTCATGCTCAGCTCTGCCTATAACGTCTGCCAATTCTAAATCAGAGCGTGTCTGATAACAATGATTGTTATTTTTGTTTCTTATGGTATGTCCTATCCAGAGCCGCTGACCGAAAGAGAATGTGGAAGGAAAGGAGGATACGGGAGCCGCGCTGGTGTAATGGTTACCACACTGCGCTGGCAATCGGGTGATCCAGGTTCGAGCCCGGGCAAGGACATTTTGCGAGTTTCGTCGACCGAGACTTGGACTGGATTAATTCGAGCCCTGGCGAAGACATTTGAAGGAGTGTCGTCGACCAGGGACTGGCGGCTCCTGAGCCGACACAGCTCTGATGGGTACCCTCCGATGACGGCGAGTATCTGCCTCAATGGCGAGTATCTGCCTCAATGGCGAGTGCACACCTGTCAGTGTACAGGGGAAAAAGGATACTCACGTAAAAATCAGTTTCAGGTTAGATATACTAACGGGAGATTCTCGCCTCGAGTAATAGCGGGCGTATTAAAAATCAAAGTTCGACGGCATGATAAAACAACGGTCGAAGTCCAGGGTTCACGGTGTTCTTAAAATATTTGTTTATATCGTATTTGTTGAAGACTATAACTAGACCAAGGTCTCAATTACTTTGAATGGCTAAAATGGACTACATGTATCCACGCGGGTTGTCATTCGTGATAAGAATTTTAAGCATGAGAAAGTAGAGTGTGGGTTTTATATTTGTTCAGCAAGACTTGAAACTGTTTTGACTTTTGTTCCTTGCTTACTTTTCCGATCCACTCTTGCCGTGAATGTGGGAAGTTGAAGTAGACTCAACTTTGAGACTTGTTAGGAAAGATTTGAGCAGAACACTCGTATTTATTAATAAAAACCTAAAAAATATTATAACACATATGTACACAAATTAGGTATTTAGTAATACCAACTCTTTTAATGATTAAAATATATTTCCACAGTTGACAGAACGAGGTTTTTAGAAATTAAAATGCTTGAAAGTTTTTGTCAATAGAGCCACCACTACAACTGGTCCACTTACAGGAAGCCTGCACGAGTCAGTCACATGATCTTGTAGCTGTGGTTTCTGTAGCAATTTTTTACTTAATGAGGTTGCCAGTCCCATGCACACTGTCACACTAGTCGCCTTGTACGACATGCTTGAGGGTGGAGAAGTCTAATTCTTTCTTTGACTCTTCATAGACCACTCCGGGAATTACGTGGAGCGCAGAGATCATCAGAAAGCTAAAAACAAATATAAATATTGATAGGAAACATCTAGAAGACATGGACAGATCTTGAGATGATGTCACGTGACATGAAGACTTGGACAGATCTTGAGATGATGGCACGTGACATGAAGACTTGGACAGATCTTGAGATGATGGCACGTGACAGGAAGAGATCTTGAGATGATGGCACGTGGCAGGAAGAGATCTTGAGATGATGGCACGTGACAGGAAGAGATCTTGAGATGATGGCACGTGACAGGAAGACTTGGACAGATCTTGAGATGATGGCAGTGACATGAAGACTTGGCATACGTTTGTTGAAGTCGTATGCTCCTTGGGGGTGACAAGTGATGAATGAATGAAGCAGCAAGATACGAACAGCAACAGTTATCAACAGGCAATTGAGTCTACCTACATGCAGCTTAAAAATAGAATAAAAACACACACAAACAAATACATCCAGGTATTCTTCTTCATCGTCGTTCGCTCTCACACAACCACATCTATTTCTCTCACCGCTCACACACAACCACATCTATTTCTCTCACCGCTCACACACAACCACATCTATTTCTCTCACACAAACACATCTATTTCTCTCACCGCTCTCACACAACCACGTCTATTTCTCTCACCGCTCACACACAACCACATCTATTTCTCTCACCACTCTCACACAACCACATCTATTTCTCTCACCGCTCTCACACAACCACATCTAAGTCTTTCACCGCTCTCGCACAACCACATCTATTTCTCTCACCGCTCTCACACAACCACATCTATTTCTCTCACCGCTCTCACACAACCACATCTAAGTCTCTCACCACTCTCACACAACCATATCTATTTCTCTCACCGCTCTCACACAACCACATCTATTTCTCTCACCGCTCACACACAACCACATCTATTTCTCTCACAACTCACACACCTCATCTATTTCTCTCACCGCTCACCCACAACCACATCTATTTCTCTCACAACTCACACACCTCATCTATTTCTCTCACCGCTCTCACAAAACCACATCTATTTCTCTCATCGCTTTCACACAACCACATCTATTTCTCTCACCGCTCACACACAACCACATCTTTTTATCTCACCGCTCTCACACAACCACATCTATTTCTCTCACACAACCACATCTATTTCTCTCACCGCTCACACACAACCACATCTATTTCTCTCACCGTTCACACACAACCACATCTATTTCTCTCACCGCTCTCACACAATCACATCTATTTCTCTCACCGCTCACACACAACCACATCTATTTCTCTCACCGCTCTCAATCAACCACATCTATTTCTCTCACCGCTCTCACACAACCACAACTATTTCTCTCACACAACCACATCTATTTCTCTCACCACTCTCACACAACATCTATTTCTTTCACCGCTCTCACACAACCACATCTATTTCTCTCACCGCTCTCACACAACCACATCTATTTCTCTCACCACTCTCACACAACCAGATCTATTTCTCTCACCGCTCTCACACAACCACATCTATTTCTCTCACCACTCTCACACAACCACATCTATTTCTCTCACCGCTCATACACAACCACATATATTTCTCTCACCGCTCACACACACCACATCTATTTCTCTCACCGCTCTCACACAACCACATCTATTTCTCTCACCTCTCACACACAACCACACCTATTTCTCTCACCACTCACACACAACCACATCTATTTCTCTCACCGCTCACACACAACCACATCTATTTTTCTCACCTATCTCAATCAACCACATCTATTTCTCTCACACAACCACATCTAATTCTCTCACCGCTCTCACACAACCACATCTTTTTCTCTCACCGCTCTCAATCAACCACATCTATTTCTCTCACCGCTCTCAATCAACCACATCTATTTCTCTCACCACTCTCACACAACCACATCTATTTCTCTCATCGCTCTCAACTTGTCTTGTTGCAGGAAGCCAGCAGCAACCATTCATGTGCTTGTACAGTGGGACTCTCTGTAGCAAGATGTCTTACATGATGATGATGTTAGCCTCATACACCCTTTCATAATACACGCTCATACAACATGCCAAAGGCAGCAGTAGTCGTAATGTTTCCTTGTCTACAGAGACAACAATATGCAGTTACTTTGTGAATATGATGGACAGTTGGAAGTAAATAAACATACAGGCTCAGAATAACAAATATTTAGACTGTAAACGGTGGTTTGGAACTGTGGTTTGGTTTTGATAAAAGAAAAGACTGTGGAAAAATGGTTTAAGAAATATAAATAAGTTTAGTTACAAATTATTTGTCATTGTTGCAGGGAGATAAGATGAGTAAAGTGGGGCTTTGTCATAAGGGAGGAAACTCTACATATTTCGGTTGGTAGCAGAAATGTTTAATTTAGGTTAAGTAGATTTAGAATGTTATCAGTTATGGGTTAGAAAATTAGCATATGACGAATTTGTTGTAAGCGTTAAAGAAGAAGGTATGCTATTGAGGTAAAACATCCAAAGGGGGGGGATAATGTAAGATTATGTCCCTTGCAGGTTTTAGTGAATTGTGCTCACAAATAAAAAAAAGTATACACGCACGTGAAAAGTTGAGATGTGTGAACACAGTTCAGGAAAAACGAATAATGTTAGAACGGGGATCGGGCAGTCGGGTTTGAGACGCGCTATGCGTAGGAAGAAAAAAAAGGGTTTTCTCCCAAGTGTTAAAGTTAGACTTGAGAAACGCGCTCAGCGTAATAGATGTGTGAGAAAACGTACTCAGTCTTAGATGATTAGCAAGAATTATGCTGTGAGAAATAGAGTGTATAGAAAACGCTCAGTACATTATGTACCATAAATTTGGTGTACGGCAGTATTTTTATTGTGATAGTATTTTATTCTGAGGACATGATAGTTGTGAAAGAAAAGAAAGTGTATTTCGTTTGAGAACAAACCCAGGTACGTTGAACACTTTTATATATCAGTAACATGTGTAGCTCAGCAGACCAGGTCTGAGCAGAGAAGAATAATAGACGAAAATCTTGGCAAAGTGACAGCCCTGGCGGTAAGGCCAGTTTTCTCTTAGTGAGATATACCAAGAGACATATGGAAAGAAACCTAAAATAAACAGTCAGCACGGAAGAGAGACAAGAAGTTTCTACCTGAAGAATTAAATGACATTGTGATAGCTGAAATAAGCAAGTAGTAAGAAGGCAAGAAATTTGCAGTTTTGAATATTGAATACTTTTGTTGCTGAAGAAGCTGTTGTTATGAAAGACTGCCAACCTTGTTAATAAAGTTCAACCTTTGACATCTTCACTGCTATTACTCAGGTAAATTCGTTTGAATCAACAGAAAGTATGAGAAAATATTTTGTCAGTCTGAGAGAAGGAAGTTTGTCACATTTACCTTACTATATACTATCTACTGAAAGGGCAGTGGTCCCAACCTTAAAAATACGATCCACGGCCACAAGACCATCGGTAATGTAATAACAACAATATGCAGTTACTTTGTGACTATGATGGACAGTTGGAAGTAAATAAACATACAGGCTCAGAACAACAAATATTTAGACCATTGGTCATGTAATAACAACAATATGCAGTTACTTTGTGACTATGATGGACAGTTGGAAGTAAATAAACATACAGGCTCAGAATAACAAATATTTAGACCATCGGTAATGTAATAACAACAATATGCAGTTACTTTGTGAATATGATGGACAGTTGCAAGTAAATAAACATACAGGCTCAGAATAACAAATATTTAGACCATCGGTCATGTAATAACAACAGTATGCAGTTACTTTGTGACTATATGGACAGTTGGAAGTAATTAAACATACAGGCTCAGAATAACAAATATTTAGACCATCGGTAATGTAATAACAACAATATGCAGTTACTTTGTGACTATGATGGACAGTTGGAAGTAAATAAACATACAGGCTCAGAATAACAAATATTTAGACCATCGGTAATGTAATAACAACAATATGCAGTTACTTTGTGAATATGATGGACAGTTGGAAGTAAATAAACATACAGGCTCAGAACAACAAATATTTAGACCATCGGTCATGTAATAACAACAGTATGCAGTTACTTTGTGACTATGATGGACAGTTGCAAGTAAATAAACATACAGGCTCAGAATAACAAATATTTAGACCATCGGTCATGTAATAACAACAATATGCAGTTACTTTGTGACTATGATGGACAGTTGCAAGTAAATAAACATACAGGCTCAGAATAACAAATATTTAGACCATCGGTCATGTAATAACAACAGTATGCGCAACATAACCTAAAGGTAGTTTCATAGTAGATACTGCAGTAGGGGAAGGAAGTGTTACAGACTTAAATTAAGACTCAGCTTTATAAAGTAGAGTGTCTGGTTTTCCTAGCTACCTATGTCTTCCCTTCCCCAACTCACAAGCATAGTCAGATATTACTTTTTTTCGCTGGTTAGCCTGCAGCGTGCCGCTACCATGATTTGAGCCTCGTCTCTTTGCCTCGAGAAGCAAACAATCTAACCACACGATCATGCAGACAGTCACTGAGCAAAAAATACATTGATTAACAATTCTTATGACAAGCTCGTCAATTCCTTTGATGAGATAGTATGAGCAAAAATATAATGATTTTAAAGATCATATGATACATTCATTTGATAGGACAATATAAGTAAATAACACAGTAATTTTACAAATCCTCTGACATGCACGCTAAATCGTTTGGCGTGATATGTATTATGACCTGAGCAATCATTTATCTGGCAGACTTGCCGGAAACACGCTACTGATACTGCCCGATATGTCACTCACAGCTGCTTTACCTGGTGTGAAAAAAAGGAAATTATTCTAAAAATTCAAGTTCATTTTAACAAAGGAAAGGTATACAAGGCAGGTGAAGTTTCAGGGAGGGGAGGGGAAGGGGGGTCTCAGAGAAAGTAAAAGAAAAAATGGGATTACTGCTCCCTCAAGCATGTCGTACAAGGCTACCAACATGGAGCTGTGCATGGGGCTGGTAAACTTGTCATGTACAATAAATTGATAAAGAATCCACCACTAAAAGAACACATAAATGCTTCTGTCCAGGATTCTTGCATGGGGCTCGATGATCCACAGGGAGCGCGGACGGAATAGGTTGATTAAGGTTTAGAAAACTCATGTGACAGTTAGGTCTGTGTGAGTTTCTATGAAAGTTAGGTCTGTGTGCGTTTCTGTGACAGTTAGGTCTGTGTGAGTTTCTGTGAAAGTTAGGTCTGTGTGAGTTTCTGTGAAAGTTAGGTCTGTGTGAGTTTCTGTGCAAGACACATACAGTGTTAACTTAGGTAATTCTTCTTATACATTTTGTAATTAGTTAGCTCGACCACATGACTAACTGTATGGGTGAGCATGAAAAAGTGGGTAAGATTCATACATAGAAGAGAATAAATGAACAGGTGAAAATGATTGAATGGCGAGATTAAGAAATTGAAGAGAATAAACGAACGGGTTAGAATGAATGAATGGGTGAGGTGAGATTCGTTAATAGAAGAGCGTAAACGAACGGGTTATAATGAATGAATGGGTGAGGTGAGATTCGTTAATAGAAGAGCGTAAATGAACGGGTTAGAATGAATGAATGGGTGAGGTGAGATTCGTTAATAGAAGAGCGTAAATGAACGGGTTAGAATGAATGAATGGGTGAGGTGAGATTCGTTAATAGAAGAGCGTAAACGAACGGGTTAGAATGAATGAATGGGTGAGGTGAGATTCGTTAATAGAAGAGCGTAAACGAACGGGTTAGAATGAATGAATGGGTGAGGTGAGATTCGTTAATAGAAGAGCGTAAATGAACGGGTTAGAATGAATGAATGGGTGAGGTGAGATTCGTTAATAGAAGAGCGTAAATGAACGGGTTAGAATGAATTAATGGGTGAGGTGAGATTCGTTAATAGAAGAGCGTAAATGAACGGGTTAGAATGAATGAATGAATGGGTGAGGTGAGATTCGTTAATAGAAGAGCGTAAACGAACGGGTTAGAATGAATGAATGGGTTAAAATGAATGTAACAGGTGAGAATGAAACAGTTTTAGGGACACAAGACGCATTAAAAGTGAGGAATGCAGTCAGCGACCCATAGCTTGACTGCCTGCGTCAGGGTCAGCGAACCAGAGCTGACCAAGACCCTACTCCACCTCCACGTGGTGGTCCTGGAAACAGGCTGCATCACTGCAGTCTGGCTGAGGAGTAGGGATCGAAGGGGGAAGGCAAACCC
>JAMPIV010005750.1:0-56112 GCA_024509875.1 Oreohelix idahoensis | reverse complement strand
ATTTTTCTACCATCCGGAACTACACACTCTGTGACCTGTCTGACCAGTGGTGCCACAGCTGGGTATTTTTTACTAGATCTGGGTTTTTCGGCTTCCGTCTGGGTATCTGGGTATTTTTTTTTAATCTGCATTAATCTGGGTATATTTGATAATTGGCATTTACAATGTATGTATATTCTGTGCACTGAGCATTATACATTATATTTATATTATAATTAAATGTAGAACATTATGTGCTATATATTTTTTATACCACTTAAATTTAATTCTTGTTTTTAACCACATCAATGTCGCTGTTTTTTTTTTACTAGTTTACATCAACTATCTATTTCCTGTTATTCTGTTAATGGCTGTCATCTACAATACTCTGTCATTTTTGCGATGTGTTTTAAAGTATTCTTTTTAAATTTCAGACTTAAGCAGATAAACAGCATATTGTTTTTTGTTATTATAAGATTATAAAATGAGCGATGGTGAAGGTACGCTGGGTAGTTGTAGCAGCATGACGACACACACGCCACATCACTCCTCAGCATGCGTAGAAAGAGTGATTGTGAAGGTTAACTTTGTTAAAACTAAACAAACCAACAAGCTTTTGTGTGAAACAGTTTTCAATCGAATACTAGCCAAGCAAGCAGTTGCCAAAGATGGAGTTTGTCATACCTTTAATCCTAGTAAAAGCGTGGTTGAAGATGTGCGGGAAGGACGTTGTCGACAGAGATATGCAAAGATTTTGGAACTCCACAATCAAGATTCCACATTGTCGATTCATGCATATGATCTTGACGAAGGAGAAGTTGTCGACATGGATGCCGAGTCGCTGACAAGTGACAATTTTCAACAGTAACAAGTTACAACTAACATTTTATATTTGATTTGAGGAACATTTTGTTATTGTAACTGCTGTAAGTATGTTACTGTTAAAATATCTCATTTTCAAGAGTTCATATATTGGGGTGTTAATAAAATCATTTTTATATAATTGTGAATTTTGATAATAAAAAATAAAATAAACATGAAGAAATAAATAAAAATTGGTAGCACACAGCTTATTTGTGCTAAAGGTGCACTAAAAGATTGTGTAAGCATCGTTTATCCCGTGTATTTGAGGCATAACATAATCTGGGTATTTCTGGGGTTTTTTCAGAAGAAAATCTGGGTTTATCTCTAGAACTTGAGTGGCAACCTTGTGTCTGACCCTCCTTGTTTGAGCGAATCACCTCGACCTGACGTCTGCTGTGATGATTCGTCCCCGTGCTGGAAGATTTGAATGAAAACAATTTTTTTTCGACTTGGTGTTACGAGACAACGAATGTTGTACCCGCTGTGTCTCTGCGAACCCCTCTCGTGCATGAAGGCGTGAAGAAAAAAAATCTTGACTTGATTTCTGGGCTGGCGTTTCTGGTTGACTGGTTCCCAAACCTGTCAGCTTCTGTTTACACTTATACTGTTTTCTTCGTATGTTGTGAAACTGCAATTTTGCCTTCTATCTGCGTTGTTCTGCCGTCTGTGGTTCTTGAAGTCTGTCATCAACCAGTTTGTGTGTTTGTTACGTGCAGTCTTTGATATCTTACAATATTATACATTGGTATACTTGTTATGTTCGCAAATATTTTGTAAACAAAATAGTGCTTAAGGAAAAGTCATTATTGAGTTACTTCCCTTGAAAGTTGTGTCGTCTCTTCGATCGAACTCCGCGGATGAATCCATTTTACTGCGATTTATTCGTTGTTTGGGTAGTAATACATTGTTCTTGCTTCAGAATATCTATGGCCTGAATTTATGTGTATTGTTTGTCTGAGTAGGACGAGTCTGTCTTATATCTGTATATCTTTACATATCTAAGTCGAACTATATGTTCTGTTGTCTCTAGGGAGGTCAAAGGCTATTCGGCGGATGTGTCGCTAGAGTGTGGTGTGATTTGGCTTCGTCCTGATAGGGACTGTGTTTTCTATGTCGGCTTGTCGCCGGGGAAAAAGTGATCTCAGTATTTGTGGGGAAAGTGATAGTCGTCTAGACCTATCGTGTATGCTTTACCCCAGTGTTTATTCGTATTGCCAAGGAATGGCAGAATCATATTTCTGATACCAAGGTAATCAAAGATACTCTTATGAACTCTCGTACGAAGCCACCATTTTCGATAGGTACGATTTGAATGTCTAAGAGAATATATTTGACTCGATGAAAAACGACTTCGATTCCTAGCAGCACTATATCCTGTAGAATGCAGTCAATTGTTCATGATCAAATCTACAGAGCAATGAAATGTTTAATAAATGACTAACTTTAGGACAGATTCATTATCTGTATCCAAACGTGAGTGACAGCTCACGAGTGAAGCCATCTTGGAACCAAACATGTAGTGACTTTCAAGAAGAGAAAAGGGATGCCCGTATTATCGCTTGATTAGTCCAGAGATCACTGCTACACATGAGAACCCTTTATTAGCGGTTCAATATTATTATATGGGAAACTGTGCTGAACCTTATGTTAAAGAATCTTCGCTAGACGAGATTAGGTAGAAGCCATCTTGGATATTGTTTATAATCTGACGTGCTTTGTCAGTAAACTCAGTTGATATATATATATGGGCAATACTGAGTGCTTGGCTACTGACAGTCCATTATAATATTATTCTACATGAGTGCCCATGTAACATAACATTGCAAGACCAGTTATCCACTGTACCCTGATGTATTATGCCAACCTGTGATTTGTCAGTATCTGTGCTGTCGAGTGTGTACGTCCAATTAAACTTTAGTAAAGGTACACAGTCGTTGGTGTCGATGACTTCCAGCCATACATGAGTGTGAGAAAAGAACATTTGTCAACACCACGAACCCTTATTGTCATTCGCACATTATACACTCAATCCATGTCTACACACCACTGCGTAGGTCAAGTTGACATTCCATACACTACAGTGGAGCAAACAACACCATAGAGATCTTATCAACTGATGATGATGATGTCTGTCTTCCAAGAAAAAGAGACGTTATCAACTGGTGGACCAGCTTTCTGGGTTTGACCTCGCAGAAGTTAAGAAGTCAACTGATTACCGATACCAGACCGTTTCCTGTGGCTGATACGACACACTTGCAGTATTGGTTTGCTCTTTGTCAACACTTCGTCACGTGACCTGTCAAGTGAATGCAGTATGTAGGTCAACGTTGTTGACATTTTTACATTAGACATTACAGAGTTTCACAGAACAGTTGGATCAATTCTTGTCAATATTAACAGGAAGACAGTATTTGTGAACTAAGAAGTCCTATTTTCATCGATGGATCTTCTTGTTTTCCATATATGAACTTTAATATTTAAGGCCAGAATGTTTAATTGAATAAAGTGGCAGTTTGTTTATTTTCATAAAAATAACTTTGCCATTACTGTAAAACTGAGCCTATTTTGCAACACATACTATCATACACATAATTTATATATATTTATGTTTACATGTTATTTGTTTGTATAGTATGTTAGTTTCTATGTCAGCGGGTTGTGTTTAAGGTTGGGCGGAGTCCTCACAACAGAATATCCCACGTCATAGAGGGTCCGTTGTGGGCGTTTTCTATAGGTGCAATTTTCTTGATTGAAAATTTGCTTGCAACAACTGTTGCTTTTGTGTTAGCTGTGAAGTCTGTAATTATTGTTATTTTTGTAATATTTCTTTGTTCTTTAGTTTTGTTTTGAGTTGTTTGTAATTTGTTGGTCTACCCTTTTCTATCTTTCAGTTCTATTCACAATTTATATTCATATACTGTGACGTCATTTGTGTTGTTATTCTTTGCAGATTCAGTGATTATTTTCATTGATTTCCCTATTTGATTTATTTTGATTTCTGCAAACGTTCTTGTATTGTCAGTCCTATTTGTACTTTATGTATTCTGTTGGTTGACATATGTTTTATATAGGTATATTTCATAAGACACTATTGCCTGTGCACTGCACTTGGATTATGGTATAAACCAGTACCTGATTATTATTACTGTCATACAAGACCTTATTAAGGCTTGGGACCCACAGATATTGGGATAGTATACTGATTAATCAAGTCATTAAGAACTTGTGGTATTATTATTATTTCAGGTGATTAGTATTATTGTTAGACACCATGTCTACATTAGAATACTTCATTATACAAGGGAAAGCCCTTGATAAGACTGGTCAACAATTAGAACAATGGGCAGTTGCTCAATATGACAAAGCATTAGCTGCAGAAGAGAGAAGAGCTATGGCAGAAGAGAAAAGATTAGAAAGAGAAGCTGAGGCTGCTGCTGAACAAAAGAAATTGCAGATGCAGGTAGAGCAAAGGAGATTTGAAGCTGAACAAAAAAAATTAGAAAGAGAAGCTGCTGATGAACAAAAAAGATTAGACAGTGAAGCTGAACAAAAAAGATTAGACAGGGAAGCTGAACAAAAAAGATTAGACAGTGAAGCTGAACAAAAAAGATTAGACAGGGAAGCTGCTGCTGAACAAAAAAAGATTAGACAGTGAAGCTGAACAAAAAAGATTAGACAGGGAAGCTGAACAAAAAAGATTAGACAGTGAAGCTGAACAAAAAAAGATTAGACAGGGAAGCTGAACAAAAAAGATTAGACAGAGAGGCTGAAGAAAAAAAAGCAATAAGAGAACATGAATTTGAGTTGGAGAAATTGAGATTGACAAGTATGAGTAATGTTAATCAGGCATCTAGTGGTAATGGTAAACCTTCTACTTACAAGGTTAAGGTTCCACCGTTCAATCAGTCCAGTGACGATATTACATTCTGGCTGGATAGATTTGAACGTTCTTGTCGTACACATAATGTGGATAAATCACAATACGCTAATCAATTAGCAGAAAACTTGAAAGGTGAATCTTTGACTAGATTATGCCTTGTAGGAGAAGCAGATAAGGATAATTATGATGTCATTAGGGCGGCTTTGATAAAAAAATATCAGCTAAGTGAGGAAGGCTATCGCCTTTTATTTAAAACGATGGTGCCTGAGACGGGTGTAGAATTCTCTGAATTCACTGCAAAGGCACGTCTCACAGCTGATCGTTGGATTGAGCTTTCCAAAACAGAAAAAACGTATGAAGGACTTATGGATTTGTTGCTCAGAGATAAGATTATGTCATGTGTGAACAAACCATTCCTTGAATTTATACATGAGCGTAAACCCAAATCTCTAAAGGAAATGGAAGAATACTGTTCCCAATATGTCACTGCACACCCCGACGTGACTTTTGGCAACACTAAGATTAAGGAGAGTATGCCAGTTGCTTCAGCAACACCATACAATCCCAATTATTCACACAGATTTCAGGGACCTCAAAACAGATTTGATAAAAAAGGTAACCATAATAGTTATCAAAACCAAGGTAACCAATCATTTCAGGGTTCTTCTTCAAAGAACTGGAGACGACCTGATAGCTCTCGACACAGGGGTGGTCATAATTATAGGAATTTCCGTAGAGGAAGTAATTATAGAAACTATCAGGGTTATCCGTCTTGGAGTCAACAAGATCATAATTACAGAGATACTCATTATAATGAATATGATAATGGTAACCAAGGGAACTATGACTCAAACCCAAATAGGGGTTACAATAGAGGTAACAATAACTACAGAGGTGATAATAACCGAGGTAGATCTCAAAACAAAAGACATAAACCACATTTTCAGGCAAACTCTGCACAACAAGAGTCCAATGAAGCCTATAAACAGAGTAAAGATAATAATGATGCTAGTAATATGGCATGTGCCGCTTTTGATTTTGGGAGAGCATCTCAGTGCCCCAATGCAAAACGTTATTTGAGCCAACCACAGTGTCTACTTTAAGCTGTGGCCATCCTCTTCCTGCTCTTCCGGCATCAGTCGCGCATGATGGAAGAGGTTCTCTTGTCTTACATAAGGGTTTAGTGAATAACAATCCAGTCTCTGTGCTATTTGATTCTGGATGCACCACAATTGGTGTTAGGCAGTCACTCGTAGATCCTTCCCGTGCCACTGGACAAGTAGTCAAATGTGTAACATTTGGCGGCACATTAGAGAAATACTCTACTGCTATCATTAGGATTGCTACTCCTTTCTTTACAGGAGATGTACACGCATGTCTTCTCCCGAATCCGATCGCTGACCTCATCATCGGTCGCATTCATGGAGTCAGAGAATGCACTCCGCAACAAATTTCCGCGTGGGAAAGGCAAAACATGCAGCTTGCTAACGCTGTAGTCACTAGAGCTCAGGCTCTTAATATGCCTCAAACTTCATCTACTGAAGATAATGAAGTGCATAACCAAGATAATCCCTTGGTAATTTCTCGTGACTCGTTTATAAAACAGCAAGAAGATGATTCCACTCTGAAGAAATTCTTCATTCTTGCAACTAAAGGTGATCCGAATAAAGACACAAGTCGTAAATCGTGGATTACAAAGAAGAATGGCGTACTTGTACGTATGGTTCAAGACTCCATTACGTCAAGTCATTCTCAAATCCTGGTTCCCAAGAATTTGAGAGTTAAAATTTTGCAGCACGCTCACGACTCTCAGTGTGCTGGACACATGGGTTTTCCCCGTACTAAGTCAAGAGTCCTTGCGGCTTTCTTTTGGCCATTGGTAAACAAGGACATACGGATTTATTGTCGATCTTGTAAAGTATGTCAGGAAGTTAAATCCAAAGGTCCACGGCATGCTGCACCCATTCAGGCGGCGGACATTCCTATTCGGCCGTTCCAAAAAATGGCCATAGACATTATTGGTCCATTTAAGATCAAGTCTGCCAGAGGACATCAGTTTATCTTGACGTGTGTTGATATGTGCACACGTTGGCCAGAGGCTATTCCTCTGAAGAGCATTACTACTGCTGATATTGCAGATGCTCTTTGGCTTATATTTTCTCGTCTGGGGTTCCCCGGAGAGATATTGTCAGACCATGGCACCCAACTAATATCAGATACCATGTCTCAAGTAATGTCTACTCTGCAGATAGATAGATCTTTAAGTAGTATCTACCATCCAATGTCTAATGGTATGGTCGAACGCCTTAATAGAACACTTAAAAAAAACTTACTGGGGAAGATAACTGAGGATCATCCTCAAGACTGGGACAGAGTTTTACCTGCGGCCCTCTTCGCTTACAGAGAGGTACCCAATGAACATACGGGATTTTCTCCTTTGAACTCGTCTTTGGCGCGCGTCCGCGTGGCCTATGTCGTTGCTTCACGATCTCATAACATCTGACAATATTGACGATGACACAAAGTCATCCTACGAATATGTCATCGCGTTGAGACAAAAAATTATCGAAGCATGCAAATTAGCAACTTCTTCTTCTGAATTTGCGAAACAGAAGGCAAGGCAATTTGCCAATAAGAAGAGATGCTTACGACAACTTTGTCCTGGTGACAAAGCATTTGTATTACTACCTTGTAGGGAAAACAGATTACTTATTTCTTGGAAAGGTCCGTACGATATAATATCGAAAATTTCCGATGTCGACTATATTGTCGATATTGATGGGAAGCATAAAACCTTCCACATCAATATGCTTACTGAATTCCATGAACGTCCGGATTATTTGCAACCCATTTTCCAAGCAACGGACAATTCTCCAGTACAACATGGTCATTACTCATCACTGTCCGTGATACAGGATGAGGAAACAAGTTTTTCAGATGTAAATCTCCCCCTTCCAATGATCCCACTTCATTCTAGTGAATCATGGAAGAACGTTACTGTCTCTCCTGATTTGTCTCTAGGAGAACAGCGACAAGTTTCAACTATGTTGCAAACATTTCAGGATGTACTCACTGACATCCCTGGACAAACGAATGTCATTCAACATGACATTGTTCTAACTGACCATACTCCTATTAGGGTTAGACCTTATCCTATACCTATACATTTTCAAGCACAGGTCGAGAAAGAGTTGGATGAGATGATAGATTTGAAAATAATCGAACCATCCACCTCTGCATATTCTTCGCCGATGGTTATTGTGCGTAAAAAAGACAATAACATACGTCTTTGCGTTGACTATCGAAAATTGAATCAAGTAACGAAGTTCGATGCCGAACCTATGCCTTTACTGGAAGAGCTACTTACTCGACTCTCCAAATCTCATTTTTTCACTAAACTTGATTTGTCTAAAGGATATTGGCAAGTTCCTTTATCTGAACGCGCCAAACCTCTCACGGCTTTTTCAACACCTAGAGGTTTGTTCCAATGGAATTTTATGCCTTTCGGTCTTATGAACGCACCAGCTACATTCGTACGCATGATGCGCCGAATCCTATCTTATCGGTCAGATGTCATTGCATATCTAGACGACATCTGTCTTTTCAGCGATACTTGGGAAGATCACTATTCAGGGTTAGATGAATTGCTGTCTACTTTGCGCGAGCACAACCTGACAGCGAAACCCTCTAAAGCCTATATTGGTTTTAGCGAAATTTCTTTCCTAGGCCACCGAGTTGGTCATGGTTTCCTAAAGACAGAGGACCATAATACTAGTAAGATACTTAACATCTCGATCCCTAAGACTAAAAAACAGGTGAGAAGTCTGTTAGGTCTTATTCAATTTTATGGCAGATTCATTCAGAATCTATCCTCTATCATGGCACCTCTTTCAACACTTCTAAAGAAAGGTTCGCCTAATGTGGTCCACTGGTCTCAGGAATGCCAATGCTCTCTGGATAGGATTAAAACATTGTTTTCAACACCACCTATTTTAGTGCTACCTACTAAAGATAAGACATTCGTTCTTCGTAGTGACGCTTCATCCACTGGGATTGGAGCGGCACTAATGCAAGAGTACTCTGGAACTCTGCATCCCGTAATGTATATTTCCAGAAAACTTAATGCGGCAGAAAGGAATTATTCGGTTTTAGACCGTGAGCTATTAGCTATGGTTTGGTCGATTCTCAAACTACAGAGATTCCTTCTGGGCGCACATTTCATAGTAGAAACCGACCAAAAAGCTCTTACTGCTATACAGAGTAAGAATTTGAAGAGCTCGAGGTCTACTCGATATGCAATTGCTCTTCAACCTTTTCATTTCTCTGTGCGAGCTATTCGTGGATCAGATAATGTGATGGCAGACATTCTGTCAAGATGCCCACATGATTCCACATAACTATTAGGGCTTAGACTTCTTGATATGTCTAGTTCTATAGTAGTTCCTTTTCTATATCATGATAGATACACATTTGTAATTTAATAATATAATGATTGTATCACTACATAGCGGTTCATTGATGTTTTATTCACCGCTGTGCTTTGATGATTTTTTTCTTCATAAATCATAAATTTAAGATATCTAATACGAAATGATGATATGAATTTTTTAGGCATTGTGTAATTGCCAGAATTGTATTATACTTTGATGACACCTTCCTGGAAAAATATACTTGTAGAGAAATAATTTCTCTCAGTTTATGAGACACATTCTCACCAGTCGCTCCATAAGTCGACTTAGCCTCATATTAGGCGTTATAGGTATTCCTGATATTTTCATCTGCGCATTATTCATGCGTTGTGAGCCTATTGTACGTTGCTCCTAGATGTATTTCAAAAAAAAAAAAAAGTTCCATTTTTTTTTTTCCCGGGAGGTGTGGTAAGACTGTTACGTGCAGTCTTTGATATCTTACAATATTATACATTGGTATACTTGTTATGTTCGCAAATATTTTGTAAACAAAATAGTGCTTAAGGAAAAGTCCTTATTGAGTTACTTCCCTTGAAATTTGTGTCGTCTCTTCGATCGAACTCCGCGGATGAATCCATTTTACTGCGATTTATTCGTTGTTTGGGTAGTAATAGATTGTTCTTGCTTCAGAATATCTATGGCCTGAATTTATGTGTATTGTTTGTCTGAGTAGGACGAGTTTGTCTTATATCTGTATATCTTTACATATCTAAGTCGAACTATATGTTCTGTTGTCTCTAGAGAGGTCAAAGGCTATTCGGCGGATGTGTCGCTAGAGTGTGGTGTGATTTGGCTTCGTCCTGATAGGGACTGTGTTTTCTATGTCGGCTTGTCGCCGGGGAAAAAGTGATCTCAGTATTTGTGGGGAAAGTGATAGTCGTCTAGACCTATCGTGTATGCTTTACCCCAGTGTTTATTCGTATTGCCAAGGAATGGCAGAATCATATTTCTGATACCAAGGTAATCAAAGATACTCTTATGAACTCTCGTACGAAGCCACCATTTTCGATAGGTACGATTTGAATGTCTAAGAGAATATATTTGACTCGATGAAAACGACTTCGATTCCTAGCAGCACTATATCCTGTAGAATGCAGTCAATTGTTCATGATCAAATCTACAGAGCAATGAAATGTTTAATAAATGACTAACTTTAGGACAGATTCATTATCTGTATCCAAACGTGAGTGACAGCTCACGAGTGAAGCCATCTTGGAACCAAACATGTAGTGACTTTCAAGAAGAGAAAAGGGATGCCCGTATTATCGCTTGATTAGTCCAGAGATCACTGCTACACATGAGAACCCATTGCTAGCGGTTCAATATTATTATTATATGGAAAAATATGTGCTGAACCTTATGTTAAAGAATCTTCGCTAGACGAGATTAGGTAGAAGCCATCTTGGATATTGTTTATAATCTGACGTGCTTTGTCAGTAAACTCAGTTGATATATATATATATATGGGCAATACTGAATGCTTGGCTACTGACAGTCCATTATAATATTATTCTACATGAGTGCCCATGTAACATAACATTGCAAGACCAGTTATCCACTGTACCCTGATGTATTATGCCAACCTGTGATTTGTCAGTATCTGTGCTGTCGAGTGTGTACGTCCAATTAAACTTTAGTAAAGGTACACAGTCGTTGGTGTCGATGACTTCCAGCCATACATGAGTGTGAGAAAAGAACATTTGTCAACACCACGAACCCTTATTGTCATTCGCACATTATACACTCAATCCATGTCTACACACCACTGCGTAGGTCAAGTTGACATTCCATACACTACAGTGGAGCAAACAACACCATAGAGATCTTATCAACTGATGATGATGATGTCTGTCTTCCAAGAAAAAGAGACGTTATCAGTGTTGTACTTTGTCTTGATGAATGACTGATTTTCAATGCTGGCTAAGGTTGGTCTCGGCTCCCGAATTGTGTAATGTGTGGCGTAATTTGCCTTGTTGTGGCGACTTATTCTCGTACAGGTCGATTTGAAAGAAGAAAATTCTGACTTGGTTTTCGGGCCGACGTTTTTGCTTGGCTGGTATCGATTTAACTCCAGTTCACATTCGTTCTGTGTTTTAAACTTTACACTGTTGTCAACACTCGCTCTGTTTTTTTTTTTTCATGTTATCAAAACGTAAATATGACTTTTGTCTGAGTTGGTACTCTGCCCCGTCTGTAGTTGGTGAGGTTCTTTCACAGATCCGAAAATGTATTATGGTGTCTTCTGTCTGTGTTATTCTGTATTATCATGGCTATCCGTCGTCCGTGGTTGTTGAAATTTGTCACAGCGTTAAACGTATCTATGTCTTTTGCCTGAAGCGAGGAGAGATGACAGAATAAAGCATAGTTGCTGAACTACTGTTTATAAACAATGTGTGTGTGCTGCTAGAGGTTGGTTACGGCACCAAATTCTATACAGATGTAACAGCCTGTGGTCGCTGTATCATGAATCATATATGGCAATGTCTGTCCAGGATCGCTTACCTCTGTGGTTAGCTATAATATGCTGTATACCACAACAGTCACACACACACAGCACGTGATGCGATAACGCCATGGTAATTTTAATATTGTTTATTTACATATGAAAGGATCATTGCTGTCTGCTCTGACCTCCACATTTTGGTCCATCATAGAATATATAACATGTAAGTTCATTCTTTCCCCCACACTCTCTCCTTCAGTATCGAATCCACACCTTCTGACCTTTTAACCATCAGTGATCATTCAGGTGCTATAGTCTCTATCTCCGCTCTCCCTTTCTTAGATTATTGTTATTTATATCCTCTCAGTGTTCAGGTTATCTTGATGGGACCGGACCTCTCCGGGGGTGTTAATTTCCCTTTTATCACTGAAGAACAGGACTACTGTCTAAATGAAATAAAGTTCACCCAACGTACCTTCTCCTTTCTGAATAATAACTAACTCACACCGTTTCTCCTTCTAGACAAGAATTCCCACTATTCAATATTTCGGGTTAATCATTACCCAAACTACTTCTTGTCCATGAAATATTCATCCTATAAACTACTTGATTACGGCCATTAACATGGCTACCCGCGTATATGCGGCTTCCCTCTCTGCCTCACGCTTCTGGACTGCTTGCTAAGAAAACGTGCTTCACTAGATTATCGTTCACCTCTATCATGCGCATCATTGTTTGCGCATCTCCTTTTTGTACTCTATCTGAACCTTCCCATTCATAATTCTCCTTATTCCTTCCATTTGACTGTAAATCGTTCCCTAACTGCCACAAGTCTACGAAGTGCTCTGGCCCGCAGCTCCTGCTGCACCGCAAAACAATATGGATGAGGTAGCTATGCAGGTGACGCCAGTGAAGCATGGGCACTCCACTTACTCTGCGAAGTGGCGTTTACATATATTCCTAGCAGGGGAAATTACCCGACAGGATCCGTCGTAGGAAGCTGATAAAAAGAATGACTGTAGTGGTAGGGAACGCCCCACTGTACGTGGGTTGCTGCGTTATCCGGCCTTATTAGGAAGGCAAATCAGACCGAAGGCTACAAGTTCCCTTCACTCAGTTGCTGGCTGGAATAAAACATAGTCAAAAAACACTTATCATTTAGTCAACAACAAAATCTAGTCAACAACAACCAAGCAAGTTCCTACACCGGTACAGAATAACCTATACACAACCCTTCCCTTCCCCCCAATGCGTCAGGTCTCATGTGCTGACCTGGATTGCCGCAGTTATGAAGCACATGTCTCCCCCTCCTCTCTCACTGACCGTTACTTGTCAAGCGAGCCAGCTGACCTGACAAAAAAACGGAAAATACTATTATAGTTCCTGGTGTTTGTTGGGTAGTAGCCGAACTAACAATTACTAGAACCCGCTATAATGGCTTAGAGTAAGCCATTAAAAACCCCATTAAAAAATTAATGCTCTCATTTACTTAAGAATTCTTACCAAGGTTTGTGGAGAATATCCCTCACTGATTTAGGTGGCGAACTACACAGTGGTCTGTACTGCTCACGACAGGGATTTTAGGATTGAAGCATTTAGAAGCTGAAGAGAATCAATTATATAATAGGAATAGGCCCCATGTGTTCAAACACCTGGGTTAACATCTACGTAGGGAATGCCGAAAACAGACGTAAGAATTACCCAGAGAATTCTCATGGCGACAAGCTACAAAAGAATTTACGTAACAAAGTGACGATCTTACGTTTGAAAAAGTCCCAGACTTTCCCTGGATTCAAAACACAGGGAAGATTTTGACAGCCATCCAGCAGCGCAGGTGTCTTGGACAAATCACTCTGTCGTCCGGGCGGTCACGTAACATGACGGAACTCCATGAACAGTTTCCCGTGTTTCGTGCAAAAAAGAAAGAAACCGCCAACATATGGTGCAATAGGTTCTACTCGCGGACGAAAGAAGGCAAGAGCTTTCCCTGGTGTCAAAGGCAGGATAATTTTGCCGCTCACCGAGTGCCGGGTTTCTGAATCGTTGTCAAAGAATAAGAAATATGCCAACTACCGCGACAGAGCGTCTTGGGCGAGTCAAACATTTCTCCTGCTACATTACAGACTAAGGGGAGGGAACCTGTCCAATTAAAAGTGACAGTCCAGTTATCCCACCGAACCACTACAGAAGACTGAAAAGAAATTAAATGGGCGGGCCCAAAAATATAAAAAAAAGAAGTAGGGGTTGGCTTACACTCTACCCAGTGCCCAAAACTTAAACTCATTTTGTCACACTAACATTATTACTATTCTTATTACTGGTGTTTGTTATTACTTGTTCATGGAGAGTAATTTGGGAATCCTCAAACAGTCTGTATATGGTAGGTTGCCACCAGGATAAGATGATTTCAGGCACCTCGAATACTGTGTATCTCAGTTTTGTATACAGATGCTGGGACTGACATGTCATGGACGGCTAAAGAAGTCACATAATGAAATATATAAGAAAATATATTACAAGACCACTTTTAACAAAAGTATAAAAAATAAAGGGCTTAAACCTAATTGACCACGCTCTTGGAAAGATGCGTCCAGAAAATCCTAGTTAAAAACGGCACAGAATAAGAGCTAAAAAGGCAGAGGAAGTCAGATAGGAACTCTCAAGAAAGGCGCTTGTTTGGAAAATAGCAAACGTCTGAAGTGGTGCTAGAATTTTCAGAAGATCGACAGTTGTAGATAAATCTGATCGCCTCCGTCACTTAGCATGACACATTACGATGATGATAATGATGATGATGACAGAGTGATTAACGCTAATAAAATAAAAATAAAAACACACACGTATTCATTGAGGTATTTAATTACGGTAACTATTCATAATGAAATCTGCTTCGAGCCTTGCAGTATTCTATGAAACATACAAATCCATTTATTAAATGCTGAATGTTAGTTTCCGCTAGTATACATATACATAACAGTTCATCTGTAGTGTTTAAACCCTGTCCTTAACAAAACGGTTATTAACTCACTTCGTTACTTTATTTTAATCTTTATTGTGAGTGGTCGGAGGGACCAAGAGGTATGGCATCCGCCTCAAATTCTAAAGGTACTGGGTTTGATTCACAGTAGAGGGAATATAATTAATGAAAATGTTTTTTGAGAACCAGTGGTTCTAATAGTGTGAGATCGGATGTCTAGCCTTCTCGGATAAATGCGACAAAATAGGAGGTCTTGTGTGCAAGTTGCGCACGTTAAAATGTCCACGGCAGTTGGAAATCGTAAAGAGCAGGCCATAAGGCCGCTGCCCTGGCAAAATTTAAAAATTACAAACTTCCCCACCACAAAAATATTTATAGAATATGTGATTCCTATTTACACACATTGGGATTCTCGCTGGTGCTTCGGAGTTCGTGCACTGCGCTGAGATCCTCATTGTGTGATCTAAGAGCACTGATGGAGTTGTCCATGTGCAATGAAGAAAAACCTTTAAACCAATCCAAACCAAACCAAATCTTTATTGTGTGACCTAAGGGAGTATTTTGATTATCAGGTTCACGATTTAGTAATAGATCAGAAAATCATCATGTTGCCTACCCTGTGCATGTAAAATACAATTGCTTCCAGAATCTTCGTTGCAAGATTAAATGCAGAATTTTTGCGCAGGTTTCGGGCAAGGAGGTCGAAGGTAGTGGTGGTTCCATGCTCTACGTGTGAAGAATAAGTATGAAGAATTAGAAGAAAATCAATATAGCTGAGTCATAGTCTTACAAAGGTGATCTATCAGACTGTAATAACTGGCGTGGTATATCTCTATTATCAGTACCTGGAAAATTATTATGTTGCATGATGTTAGAAAGACTTAAATTGCATGCTGACGAAAAGATCAGAGAAGAACAAGCGGGTTTTCAGGCGAAACGATCATGTATTGATCAAACTATTTCACACTAAGAACAATTATAGAAGAACTCAGTGGAAAGGCAATCGCCACTTATTAAATCACCTTTAATCGTCGATTTTCAAAACGCCCTTTGATAGTCTACACCGCCCATCATTGTGGAAGATACTAACAATCTATACTATGGTTTTCCAACAAAAATATGAGAATATAAATCAAAGCGCTATATGACAAATGCAAGATGTTGTGTTAGAACAAATAAAGGGAAGTAATACATAATGGTTATTACAATTAGACACTGGGGTGAAACAAGGCTGTATTATGTCACCACTACTTTTTGAATAGCTATTGATTGGGTTATGAGAAACTATACCCACAATGAACAATTGGGTATAAAATGGACAAATGGAAAATTCCTGGGGGACCTGGATTTCGCAGATGATGTAGCATTCTTAAGTTCAACACCAAGACAATCCCAAGAAGCAATAAATAATTTGTGTCATCTCACGGTTAAAATTGGTCAACCCAAACAAAATGCCTCTAAAACTAAAGCACTAAGAACCTTTTTCCTAACGAGGACCTTGCAGATATCAACTTGAAACGGGAAAAACTACCAAGAAAGTAAGAAAGTTTTCAATTATTTAGGCCAGTAAAAATGACACAGGATGGATGACACAACAAGAGAAATCCATACTAGAATTGCTTTGGCAGCTAGCGCCTTCAATAGATTATCTAACAATTGGAAATTACGATCATTGAATATACATACCAAGCTTCGTCTGTTTAATTCAAATGTAATCTCAGTGTTAACATACTCAGCGCTTGTGAGAGTGCGGAAAGGGAAAAGCCCACTATCCACAATGCAGGAACTAACTCTAGGGTTCTGCGAGAGGTCACAAGGGGTTATACGAGAGGTCATGATTTTTAAAAATTAACGTTTTTTTTTTTTAAACTTTGCACGCTGGGAGATGTCAGCGCTCGCAGTAGTGGGTAGTGGTTGCAATGGAATCATGTTCACTCTTGCACACACCATATTTCATCAGCGTCTTGTAGAGTAGAAATTTGTGATAAGCCTTTTAGGCCTACTTGGATACGGCTAAAAATAATCAAGTAGGAAATTAAAAAAACAAAAAGACAAATTAAAGAGTTTCTTCTACCTACACAACTGACTTGCATTAGAGTTGATATCCTTTGTGGGGAGAGGGAACCACACAAAAAGAGTAAACTAATAAGTTGGCCAAAATAAACAGATCCAAAGGAGAGATAATTCTCTACTCAAAAGATTCATTCAATCAATCAATACCCTTTAGCTCCCCAAGGAGCATAGGCCTTCAAAAACACATGCCAAGTCTACCTGTCTCGTGAAATCCGCTCAAGTTCTTTCCGTGTTTTCCTCATCATTTTCACCTCTCTTTCTAGCTCTCTTCTCCGTGTGTTTTTCGGTCTACCTCTGTCTCTCTGTCCCTGGGGATCCCAGAATAAGGACTGCCTTGTAATGCTATCAACAAGTTTCCTAAATGTGTGTCATATCCATCGCCAGCGTCTTCTTCTCAAATCTTGTTCCACCGGCACTTGTCTGGTTCTTGTCATCAGTTCCACACTTGTGACTTTATCATGCTACGAGTATTTCGATCCTTCTATTCTTCGCAAGCATTCGTTTATGAAAGTTGGTAGCCTTTTGGTTGTTGTATTTGTTGTTCTCCGTGTTTCAGAGCCATTCAAAAAGAGTACTCAAAAGAGTATTGACCATTTTTATCTGATTATTATATTTGCAACTAACTGATCAAGTTAACGTACCGTGAGCTCTAGACATAATAATTTGTATGCAGGGGTTCTCTGAGACCTGAAAATTAATTTAAGGGCTCGTCCAGCATAAAACGTTTTAGAAAGGCTGGTTTAATGTATGATAATCCCTTCTAGCATCAAAGAAGAGTTGGTTACCCGAAGAGCAGCAGCTGGGAGACTTTTTCAGGCCATAAATTGAGGATTCCTCAGCAAAAGAGAAGTTGGTAAGAAGACGAACGCGGCTGTATACAGCTTCACCTATGTCCCAGTCTTGACGTATGGATGCGAGTCATGGGCAATGACTACAACCCACAAAAGTTAGATCCAACCCTCAGAAATGAGGTATCTGAGGAAGGTGGTTGAATTAACAAGAAGAGACATGGTCCGCAACTAGACGATACGTCAAGGCCTAAAAAATTAACACCTGCAGACCCAAGTAGAACAGTCCCAACTAAGATGGTTTGGCAATGTCTGCAGAATGGGAGAAGATCGGCTACCACGACAAGCATGGGAAACAAAGAGCCAGTGTTTCATACCTCTAGGACGACCCAGAGTCCTCTGAGAGAACAACATTAGAACCAGGCCAGGAGGAAGACAGCCTATAGGATAGTATGGCGCTCTTGCTCTTCCAAACCACTACACCTCACGGTAGAACAGGAACTACTAAGTAGTAAGAAGTAAACAATCCCTTCTATAGTGATCATGGACATTGTGAATATTGTTTTATAATTAAGGGACATGTATAATCTATATTGTGCTAACATTTAATATCTGTTAAATATTGTTATTGCTTGAATATAATTTGTAGAGTCAGATATTGAGATTGAAATGTCGCTTTTCAGCAATGGGAAGGCACCTGTTTTAAATTACGCAAACTTACATATTTCTTCTTCTCTTCAATATTACAGGTACCTAAAAGGATACTTGGAAGTTACCCTGCATTAAAATAATCATCATAAAATTATAGTTGCAAAATGGCATGTCATATCAGCAACATTTCATCAGAAAATAAACACAATGCAATGGCCTGCGAAATCTTTAACGAGGCAAGACTTAAAGATGTAGAAAAGCTGATAAGTGACGCTTCAGGAAATACTGCACTTATGTTGGCAATACAGAATAATATTCCCTCTGCAGCCAGAACTCTTGTAGAAGCCAGAGCTGATGTCAATGTGACAAGATATGAGGACATACATCTAACACCAATCATGATTGCTGCTGAAAACGGAAACGTTGATTGTCTCATTATTCTAATAAACGGCGGGGCCAGCGTCAATGACTGTCGTAATGACGGAGAGACTCCTCTAACACTTGCTGTGGGCGGCAGATATTTACACTGTGTTGAAATTCTTATAAACGCAGGAGCTGACGTCAATTACGTATCATCCGCTGGTTCACCACTCATGATTGCTGTCAAGAACAAAGACGTAGACTGTCTTAGAGTTCTCATCTACAACGATGCCAAAATCAATCTGCCTGGTAACGACGGGCACACTCCACTTTCACTGGATGTACAGCAGAAAAACCCAGACTTAGCTAAAGTTCTTATAAGTAACGGCGCTGACCCCAGTTACATTTCACCAGCTGGTACACCAGTTATGATAGCAGTGAAGAACATAGATCACGAATGCCTTCATACGTTTTTAGATGGTAAGGGCAACGGTGAACATAGTTCTTTCACAAATATTCAGGACAGAGATGGAAAAACTGCTTTGATATTTGCTGCTGAAACACGTAATATATCTGCTTGTTACCTTCTGCTTCAACATTCTGCTGATGTCAACATTCAGGACAACAATGGGAAAACTGCTCTTATGTACAGTGTGCAAAACAAGGACAGAGATTTATGTCAGGTTTTAATTGACAACTTCGCTGATGTGAACATTAAAGATAAAGATGGTAGAACAGCTCTGATGTATGCAGTTGTAAATGAATGCTTTGAGTTGATCTTGTCAAAAGGAGCCGATATTGAGTGTCCGACAACCAACATCGATCAGTTGTAGTCTATTTATTAGAAAACCGGGAAAATCGGAACATGGCTCCTTACATAACAGACCACCGTCTGCATATAATTCTGAAACGTAGAGCTAACCCTGAACTGGATCCATCACATCGTTTTTTATTGTCAATATGGCCACCACCTCCTAAAGATTTCTATTGTAGTGGGGAAACTCTTCTTAAGAAATGGACAATAGAGAAAGTAATCGAGCAAGAACAACTGATCCGCATGTTTGTGTGTAATGGAATTGTACCAGACATCAAGGACAGCAGATATCGCTCCCCATTTCACTGTGCCCTGCAGCTTGCTTGTAATGATGCAGTTCGATATCTCATTGCGAATTGCTACCTGACATACGTGGATGTAAACAAACTTGGCGAAAATGCTGCACAGCCTAACGAAAGGCTATTTAACGTAAGATCGTGGGTTCCCGATTGGAACCGTTATATGGAAAACGAAATAAAAGTCAAGAAATTAAAATCCGAAGATCCCGGCTTGGCCCCCATGATTTAACTGTTGCGGGTCTTTGTAGAATAATAATCGTTGGGGTAAATTTGGTATTACCCTGGCCAAAGTCACATAGGGGATGTCTAGCAGACCACGCACACAGGCAAACAACACCACATCTTCATATTCATTTTAAGGCAGCATGGACAAGTTCAACATATTTATTTAAACATCACGAAGCTCCATAGATGCATTCTTGAAATGCGTATACAGTAATTTATGGCGTGAACTCTCCAGTCTTTAGCATCGATCTGTAACGTCTGCTAGTAGAATAATGTCGATGACATTTTTATGCATTTTATTAAAAGTCAAACACTCCCTTTCTGCATGTCCAGCATCATTCCTTACACAAATACACTAGCCTCGCCGCACGGAGTTATATGGGCAAGCTAGTAATGGTACATAGTAGGAATATCTTGACACATTATAATATTCAAGAGCTCATAAAATACACGTCCATCTGCCATGAAAGACACACACAGAAGAGGTCGAAAGACCGCTGACTTCTGCCACCAGCAACCGTAGAGTTTTGCTACTCAGCCCAAAAGGCAATGCGGTACTTCCTGTAACCCATGGTCACCGATCATCAACAAATTATGACAACTAGTCAAGCTTTATTAGAATCGACAGATATGTTATGAATTTTACTCATAACAGTAGTAAAATTTCAAATTGTAAATCTTCATTTTCAAATTATGCCTTGAGGAAATTACTTGTAAAATCAGCAAACCTCCCTTCATACACATACAAGCGAAGATGGCGACAGCTTCAGACTTGAGTTGTGACACATCTGTGCCGTGATCTCATGTGGCTAACTATATATATATATATATATATATATATATATATATATATATATATATATATATATATATATATATATATATATATATATATATATATATATATATATATATATATATATATATATATATATATATATATATATATATATATATATATATATATATATACTGAAGCACATTAAAAACGCAACACTATTATATATACTGATGCCAAGAAGCTGGAAAAAAAAGTGTGGGAATGGATTTTCCCCGTGTTTGTCATGAGGTAGAGAGCGAATGGCTGCTGGAATGGAGAGTGCATGATTCAACCCACGGGTTTGTGTACAGACTACATGAAAACAATGAAAGTTACACGTGCAACTCGATTCCCAACAGCTATGGCCCTGATAATGTGTACGCGTTGTGGCAGTATATTCGGTATAAAAAGACCGTTGAGACAAAACACACAGTACGTGTGCTTGAAACACCACAACTATCTGAAAACGACCGCCAACGAGCCATTGGTATGTTGGAGACCGGAATGAGCTCGCGGGCCATTGCCAGAAGGATGAATTGCCGCTACAGCACTATTGTACGTCTCAATGAGCGTTACGGAACCACTGGCAGTGCCCGGGAAAGACTTCGGAGTGGCCAACCACGAGTTACTACCCCTGTGCAAGATCATCATATTGTGCTGAGTCACCTAAGGAATCGTTCTCTCCCGGCAAGTCAAACAGCAAGAGCAATAGTGGGTAGACGTGGGCAAGTCTCTCGAATGACAGTCATACGACGACTCAAAGATACAGGCTTTACTGCAAGACGACCTTATGTTGGGCCGAACTTGACTCACAGACATCGTTAGCAGCGCCTGCAATGGGCAGAGCAACATGTCAGATGGACTAGACTGCAGTGGAATGCTGTCCTATTCACAGACGAGAGCAGACTCAACATATCCTTTGCTGATGGACGTATGCGGATTTGGCGACGGTGTGGAGAGCGCTTTGCAGATTGCTGTGTTCGTCAGCACAACCGATTTGGAGGTGGCAGCATTCACATTTGAGGAGGATTCAGTTTTCACCATCGCTTGTCTCTTCACGTCTTCCGTGGAAATGTTAATGCTGTGACATATCGAGATGAGGTTCTGGATGCATTGGTTGCTCCTGCGTTCACAAATTATCCAGACTTGCAGCTTCTCCAACAGGATAACGCACGTGCGCACACCGCATGCATTACGCAGCAATATCTACAGCAGCAGAACATTGTGACGATTGATTGGCCTGCCCTATCACCAGACATGTCCCATATAGTACATCTGTGGGACGAGCTTGGACGCAGAGTCTACAGGCAAGGTTCTCCAGCTAATCTCCAACAGCTCGAAGCTGCTCTTACACGTGAATGGGACTTGATTCCCCGGAATTTCCTTCAGAGACGTGTGCGTTCCATGCGGAGCCGCTGCCAAGCTTGTTTGGAAGCGCACGGTGGACATACCAGATACTGAGGATAGTGTGAATGAACTTTTTTTATTGGTTGCATTTTTTGTTTTCTCCCTTGCCTGCACAGAATGCAATGAATTTCATAACAATCAAATGTACAAATTAATGACCAGCATGGATTCATAGGACAATGAATAAATATTCCAAATATGTAAACTTGTAAACACTTATATTTACATTTCACACTCTGTTCCTGGATTATACAGGTGGTGCGTTTTTAATGTGCTTCAGTATATTTATACCGAAACCTATCGCTGTCGTTAGGAGCACGTCAGCTTTCGTATTACGAAAGAAGAGTAACAAATACCCTCCTGAGTATTGGGTTTTCTGACACACAATCATGTGCCCCCTCCACCCCTTTTCATTCCACCATCCCATCTACCTCAGAACTTTGCCCAATAATATTAATGCCAGTGAGCGGAAACATTCATTACATTTATATTGAATATCTTTACATTACATACAGAAGCCATTGCCTCGCTCGCTGCGACAGTGAATCGTGAAAGAACACACAGCCAATTTAGTACCCAAAAAATTATAGTCTGGTGATCTCTCTTTATCTGTCTTACGAGTGAATGCTAGACGCCTTTCTGTGTAATGTTTGGTTCAAATAACGTTTCTGTGTTTAAGTCGATGACGTCGATGTTCGTTTCAAGACATCCATTTTGAAACAATTCCCTAACCTGGCGTACCCTATAGCCACACCATCTACTCCACTAGTTTTATAGTTGTGGGTAAGTTAGTAAAGCAAAGTTATTTGACGATTTACATGTCGCCAATTGCTCAAAGCCGCCAATATGGTTTGAATTACTAGTTACATGATAATAAAGAGCATCAGCTTGGAGACTTTTTTCAGGCCATAATTCGAGGATTCCCCAGCAAAGAAGAAATTGACAAGAAGATGAAGATGGCTGTTTGCCACTCCACCTATGATTCAGTCTTGACTTATAGATGTGAGTCATTGACAATGACTACAAGGAACAAATGCCAGCCCCAAACCTCAGAAATGAGATAACTGATGACTGGTTGAGGTAACAAGAAGAGACATGATCTGCAACCAGACGATAAGTCATGACCTCATAACCCAATCATTGCAGATCTGAGTGGAACAGTCACAGTTTTGAGGGTTTGACCACGTCTGTAGAATTAGAGAAGATCGACTACCACGACAAAAGTGGGAAACCAAGAGCTCCAGGACAACCCAGAGTTTGCTGGGAGGACAAAATTAAACAATCTCTAGGACTGAGAACTAGATCAGAACCAAGTCAGGAAGAAGGCAGCCATAGGATAGTATCGCGGTCTCTCTGGAAAACCTCTACACGCCAGAGTAGAAGAGGAACGACTAATTAAGTATTTACATGAAACCACGTGACGAGTTTTTTGTCAACACTATTTTAGAGAGGAAGTAAAGATCAATATCGAAGTAGTTGCAGAAATGTCACCATCAGTTCTCCAAGCTTTTAAAATGCACAACAACTTTCCCTTAGTCATCTTCTTATCGTTTTTCTCATCAATCTGTTCTTTCGTTTCAATGTACTCCGGTTTTCCTCTAATTACATTGGACAACAAATTTTGACTTTTTTGTGTATCTGAGATTAAACCAAGTTACCTTTATGTTGTTTGGGCTGCTGAATATGAAAATGGCCGTTAAAACACCGGATTAGCTCTAGTTTTAAAATATCTATTAAACAAGTTTTACACATTTCCATATACATACCATATGATAATAATGCTCATAGCAGAAATGATTCACAGCGACGCCTTTTTGCCTGTCGCTTGCAATGAGTTTCTGGAGCATCTCTCACAAGGGTCCAACAATAGTCTGCTAGCATTGCTGCATTCCATTTCATTTGGTACTTTTTTTCGATGGTAGTAATGTCCTGATGAAATTGTTCCCCATGCTCGTCACTGACAGCACCGCAGTTAGCAGGGAAGAAATCCAGATGAGAGTGTAAAAAGTGTAATTTCAAAGACATGATGCACTCTAGTCTCTCGTAGCGCTGCAATGAGAGTTTCTACAAGCTCCTGGTAATTGTCCGCCTTATTGTTTCCTGGAAACTTTGTGGCCACTTGCTGGAAAGCATTCCAAGCTAACTTTTCATCACCTGTGAGGATATCATCAAAACGCTGATCTCGAGCTGACGTATCTGTGGACCGCCAAATACAACTTCCTTGATTTTGGCCTCACTAAGACTTGGAATTTATCACGAAGGTATAAAAATCCTGCCCCATTTCGATCTATGGCCTTTACAAAATTCTTCATTAGTCCAAGTTTGATGTGGAGAGGAGGGAGCAAGATCTTATGGGATTCTACAAGTGGTTCGCTAAGTGCATTATTTTTCCCCGGTTCAAGTGATTTTCGTTGGGGCCAATACTTTTTCTTGTAGTGGGAAGTTCTAGCATCAAGATGGCAATGACCTTCAGGTCACCACAAATCTGCCACTCATTCTTGTCATAGCTGATGGTGTGTAACAGTTGTTTCAGGTGTTGTACGTTTCTTTCATGTTGACTGCATACCCGAGTGGAACAGATGGTAAAACGTTACCATTATGGAGCAGCACAGCTTTTAAGCTCAACTTGGACGAATCAATGAACAGCCTCCGATCGTCGTCTTTTTAGTTGATGTGTAGTGCTGCCATCAGACCCACTATATCAACGCAAGCAATGAGGTTATCTGTCGTATTAAAATATGGAAGCAGATATTTTTTACCGAGCACGAAACACAGACACATGCACATTCTCTTCTAGAAGATTATTATTGCTGCAGTCTGGACCCCAACAGCTCTGCTTTATTTTTTGGCAATTCCAGATCTCTCACTAGCTCAATAGGCTGTGCAGACGGCACGAAATCAGGATCTCTTGAAGTTGATGCTTTCACTGGTGATGGATGTCCACTGGCCTTATTATCTTCTTCATCATCCAGAGTGTAAGATTCTGGTGGGTTCGCTCAAGGCTATCAATCTCGTGGGGAATCACGCGCCAGGGCTATAGAAAAGAGAAGGACTGAGTCATTTGCGTCGGGAAGGTGAAACCATCAGCCTACTGAACACACCCCCTTCCCCCCGATCTTAAAAACTACAGCTAATTCGCGATTTTTAAGTTCATATTCGTGATCAGCATGTCAAAATTAGTTAAAAATAGCTACTTTCGGATACGTGTTGGCTGTTGTCCAGTGTTATAACAATCCTAAAGAAAGTGAACTGCTTCCTGCTTGTTATGTATTAACATTGCCTAATGCAACGTGGATTTATTTATTGTATCTATTGTGGTACTGAGAATCAGTATTTTTACTTTAGATTAAGTTAACACCAAGTGTTTGCACAGATTATAACTGAGAAGTTGTAGTTGTCACTCCGAGGCTTGTCTGTGGCCATACTTCAGCGAAGTAACATGCATCCCTGCTCCGGACTTACATTGTAACTTGTGCTTTGAACAGCTGTTATTGGATTACTAAGTAGACTAATAATCATCACTTTCCTGTGCGCTTCTTACGGAGCATGGAACGACTATAGCAGATTGTTCCATTGCCTGAAGCCTGCGCTACATCATTACATGCTATTGCAGCAGTGTTTCTATGGCAATTTGTTTGACATGATGACGTTGCCAGTACAATGCACAACCTCATATTAATCACCTTGTATGATATACCTTATGGAGCAGGAGTCATATTCTTTCTTAGTCTCTTCGCACATCCCCAGAACTACACGGGACCAAAAGACGCAGCAATAGTGACCGCAGTCAGCGACTCATAGCTTGACTGCCTGCGTCAGGACCAGCGAACCAGAGCTGGTCAAGACCGCACTCCACCTCCACGTGGTGGTCCTGGAAACAGTCTGCAGCAGTGCAGGTTGGCTGAGCGAGTGTGGATCGCAATGGGAAGGCAAACCCGGTCCTAAAAAATGCCGTGCAGAAGTCGGATGTGTCGACCGAAAGGTGCAGATATCACAGCTTAGGCGTAAACAGACACAACGCAACCACCGTCCTTTTCAGGACGAACGAGGAAGAAGAAGAAGAAGAACTACACCGGCACTGCTAGTGAGAATGGTTAACTCAACACCACCCATAGTGGGTGCATTAATAAATATGGATAAAGGAGAGATAATGAGGACAATTAATGATCGCCTGTTAGAGAATGGCACTGCAAGTAAAGAATCATTAAGGTTAAGATTGCTGGAATTCATCATCAAATGCAAGACTAGCAGAGGTGGACATTTGAGAGGATACATCTGGCGTGTTTACAACCAGATCGCAACAGGACCAGCTAACATTCATACCCTTCGACATTTGCCGAAGAAGATTACGCACCTATGGGTTTGCCCGGAGTGTAGTGATGTCAATTCTAATCATCAATAACAATAGCATCATGTGCGACAAAGTCACTTCACTTTCTTCTCATGCCTAGCTTCCTATCACTACAGAGTTATTGATTTTCAGTTCGCTAAAAGATATAAATGTACGCGAATGGTAAATAGTTCCTATTTGATAGGACCACGATCAACATTAGGGCACGCCGACCACCCTGGGCTCTAGGGCAACTGGGAGCTGGAGCGGGCGGCAAAGTAAGTATTTTTATTTCGTCACGATGCTCCACGTTTCTTCGAGCTTTAACACAATTTTTCAAGTCCAAAGGACACAATGTAAGTCTTTATGACAGAACGGGGAGCCCCTATCGATCGTTATTTCACTCCGGCAGTATCGGTACATGCAGTTAAATGCTGAAAACACACTGGTTACCACTGTAAAAGACTGTTTCGTTGTATACTGGCAGGGAGAGAATGGCCACCACTGTTGCAGTAACGTTGGTGGTAATTGGTGGTGGAAGACAATGTTAATTTTCTGGCTGATAAATGCGATCAGCTCTAGTCGGGCTTACTGATGGCCGACAACTTGTAGTATACATGTCAATACGCGAATGTGTATAGGTTCTTTGAGTATGTGTGCATACTACAATCCCCCTCACCACAGTAACGCTGAAGTCAGGGAATGTTGTAACAAACTGTAACGTTCTACACAGTTTATTACGCCACAGCAAACGATGACATCATAAATAATACACTGTCACAGGTACAAGTCACGGCAAATCAAGGTACATCAAGCGAGCACTCATCCAAGGTAATTGAGCGTACAATCCCAAGATATATAATCATCAATAATTGCTCATAACGGATCATCGATCATCATTAAGTAAATCCTTAGAGATACAGTCACTGGTACAAAAAATATCATTCACAAAGGCTGTAGAGTACCGCAGCCCATAATCATAACCATTATGGCCAAAAAATATCCATTCCAGAAAGGGGAACTGCAGATGTCGCAGTTCACAATAATATGTGTTGGAGGTTTAAATGATGGCTACCATAATGTTAAATGCTGATATAGTAAGATGCAGCCACCATAATGTTAATGTTGATTATGTAAAGGAGGTCAACCTGGACTGGTGAAGTACAATGTTGTGGTGTATATTTGGGTCACAATGCGTTGAGGCGCTGACAGGGTGTAATGTTGACTCTCTCTCAAACACCATACAGACCCTCAAGTAAATAGTGCTCGTAGAAGTGTGTGGGTTGACATGATGTGTGGGTGAGTAGACATCAGATAAGATGGTGGACACGAGTGCGTATAGGTTCTTGGACGAGTTCACAATGCACCCACTCAACCACATGTAGAAGTCAGTAAACGTTGGTAATACTGATGATGTTTTCAATAATTTATTACGAGACGACTACAATGGACGCCGACATCAATATAAATAGTCATTTCACAAAACACTCAGAACATCGTAAGCATGACAACAGTTCAGTACAATTTGCATCAACAGTTCATCAGTAAGCTGTGCATATATGATGCTGACTTTAATCTATCTCTTTTTCTTCAGCTACAGCAAAATACCCCCGCATTGCCAACGGGTCTTCAAATATATGAGCTTAGTTCCGCTCTACTCTGACAACAGCAAGTCAGATACGTTTTCTAGTATACAGCAGGCCGCGAAATATGGCGGGCCCCTAAATGCAGTGTCCTCTAAGATTCCTTGGACAAACAAGGTATGTGAGACCTTGTCCAAAGTGGTACCGCCGGAATAGCGGGATTCAACGAACATAAAGTTCTTTGGGCATTCACCGACACGATACATACAATGTCAGCATAATTCGTGAGCTCAGGTTCTGGTATTCACAATGGACTCTTTCCCGCCCAGGGAAAAGTCACTAAACTGGTAACAAATGTCATTTATAATTCTGGCAATAGAAGAAAACAAATTGAAGGGTAATTTAACTTGACATATCTTCAGAATAAACACCACAAAACTCACTCGCCTCCTAGGTGCTTGGAATATCACTAGGAGAAACAATCTTTAGACATCTTGGTCACACATAGAGGACTTTCCTTCCCCAGGAATAAAGCCAGATCGAAGACGCCAAAAAACGTCTTGACCGCTTGAAAACTACAGCTCGACTCCTTACAAAAATGTCTTTCTTAACGCGCCACAAAAGTAGCGCATGCGTCGTGAGACACAAGACCCCTGAGCTACGCTCAGCTGGGGTGATCTGAAACATTCCAGGAAAGGCTGACCATTCAAGCCATATATGGTCAGGTAACAAGACCTCGGTTCTAAAATTAGACCACTTAGTTAAAAGACAAGTGAGATAACAACCAGTGTTGACTTCAACCCAAGTAAAAAATGAGTAATTCCCCTTTGATCGGGAATCTAACAATTAATGTCTCCAAACTTAAACAGGTACATTTAACAGACTATTAACTCAGTGAAACTGTCCGCAACAGTTTACCGCATCCCCCCGGGAAAAAATGAAACATTTTTTTTGGAAATACATCCAAGAGCAAGATACAACCGGCTCATAACGCACGAATGATGCGCAGACGAGAAGTATCACCAATAAATATGACGTCTCGACGCATGGAGCGTCAGGTGAGAATATATCTCATAATATTAGAGAAAGCATTTCTCTAAGTATACTCATATCTAGGGAGGTGCCACCAACGTACACTACAATGCTGGCAATGTTACAATGCAAGCAAAAGTTAATTTCATATAACACATCAAGTACCTTATTTTCATGTTTAGCAATGACAAAATCACTTAATTTACAATTCTAAAGTGAAAACTAAATGTGCTAACATATATTGTTATAGTAAAGAACTGTCATAAGTCTAGATGTGTACCAGGAAATCTAGGACACAAGAGTTAAGAGGAGTCATGTGGGCATCTAGACAGTATGTCTGCCATCACGTTATCCGAAACACGGATAGCTCGTACAGTGAAATGAAAAGGTTGAAAAACAATGGCATATCGAGTGGATCTCGAGCTCTTCAAGTTCTTACTCTGAATAGCTGTAAGAGCTTTTTGGTCAGTTTCCACAATGAAATGCGCGCCAAGAAGGAATCTTTGTAGCTTAAGGATTGGCCAAACCATAGCCAACAATTCACGGTCTAGAACCGAGTAATTCGTTTCTGCCGCATTCAGTTTCCTAGAGATAAACATTACAGGATGCAGAGTTTTTGAATACTCCTGCATTAGTGCCGCCCCGATCCCAGTGGATGAGGCGTCACTTAGAAGAACAAAAGTCTTATCAGTAGTAGGTAGCCTTAAGATAGGAGGAGATGAGACTAAAGTTTTAATCTGATCCAATGAAGACTGGCATTCTTGGGACCAGCGCACCATATTAGGAGATCCTTTCTTCAATAGGGTTGAAAGAGGTGCCATAATAGAAGACAAATTTGGAATGAATCTTCAGTAGAATACTGTATTAAACCTAAGAGACTACGTACTTGCTTTTTCGTCTTAGGAATAGAAATGTTTAATATCTTAGACGTGTTGTGGTCCTCTGTCTTCAAGAGACCATGACCAACACGGTGACCCAGGAAAGAAATTTCACTAAACCCAACATAGGCTTTAGAGGGTTTTGCAGTCAAATTATGCTCGCGTAGAGTAGACAGTAATTCATATAAACCCAAAATAGTGATCTTCCCAAGAATCGCTAAAAAGACAGATATCGTCCAAGTATGCAATGACATCTGAACGATATGAGAGAATTCGACGCATCATGCGTACGAAAGTAGCTGCGGCGTTCATAAGGCCGAAATGCATGAAATTCCATGGAAAAAAACCCTAGGTGTTGAGAAAGCAGTGAGATGTTTGGCGCGTTCAGTTAAAGGAACTTGCCAATAACCTTTCGACAAGTCGAGTTTGGTAAAGAATCGAGAATTAGAAAGTCTAATAAGTATATCTTCTAATAAAGGCATAGGTTCAGCATCGAACTTCGTAACTTGGTTTAATTTGCGATAATCGACGCAAAGGCGTATGTTATTGTCTTTCTTTCGAACAATAACCATGGATGAAGAATATGCTGAAGTTGATGGTTCAATTATTTTCAATTGTATCATTTCATCCAATTCTTTCTCGACCTGTGTTTGAAAATGAAAAGGGATATGGTAAGGTCTGACTCTGATAGGATTATGGTCAGTAAGTATTATGTCATGTTCAATGACATGTGTGTGTCCAGGAATGTCGGTAAGGACATACTGAAATGGTTGTAACATAGAAGAGACTTGTCGTTGTTCCTCAGTAGATAAATTAGGAGAAACAGTAACGTTTTTCCATGGTTCCGTAGAATGAAGTGGAATCACTGGAAGAGGAAGATTAACATCTGAGAAAGTAGTTTCCTCATCCTGTATAACTGACAGGGATAAGTAATGACCATGTGGGACTGGAGAATCGTCCGTCGCATGGAAAATAGGCTGCAAATAGTCTGGTCGTTCATGAAATTCCGTGAGCATGTTTATGTGAAAAGTTTTATGCTTCCCGTCAATATCGACAACATAGTCGACATCGGAAATTCTTGAGACTATTGTATACGGATCTTTCCATGCAATAAGAAGTCTGTTCTCCCTACAAGGGAGCAAAACAAGTGCTTTGTCGCCAGGACAAAGTTGTCGTAGGCATCTATTCTTATTTGCAAATTGCCTTGCCTTTTCATTAGCAAATTCGGATGAGGAAGTTGCTAGTTTGCATGCTTCGATAATCTTATGCCTGAGAGCAATGACGTACTCATATGAAGATTGTGTGTCATAGTTAATATTATCAGCAGTTATGAGATCGTTAAGCAAAGACATAGCACCGCGCGGTCGCGCGCCAAAGTCAAGTTCAAAAGGAGAAAACCCTGTATGTTCGTTGGGAACCTCTCTATATGCAAAGAGAGCAGCGGGTAAAACCCTGTCCCAATCCTGAGGATGATCCTCAGTTATCTTCCCAAGTAAATTCTTGAGTGTTCTATTCAAATGCTCAACTAACCCATTAGACATTGGGTGATAAATACTACTCAGAGACCTTTTAATATGCAGAGTAGACATTACCTGCGACATAGTGTCTGATATTTGTTGGGTTCCATGGTCTGACAATATTTCTCTGGGAAATCCTAAACGAGAAAATATCAGCCAAAGAGCGTCTGCGATATCGGCAGTGGAGATGCTCTTAAGAGGTATAGCCTCTGGCCAACGTGTGCACATGTCAACGCATGTAAGGATAAATTGATGTCCTCTGTTCTACTTGATCCTAAAAGGGCCAATAATATCTATTGCCATTTTCTGAAACGGGCGAATAGGAATGTCCGCAGCCTGGATAGGTGCTGCATGTCGTGGACCTCTCGATTTGACTTCTTGACATATTTTACAAGATCGGCAATAAATGCGTATGTTTTTATTTACAAATGGCCAAAAGAAAGCCGCAAGAACTTTCGACTTAGTACGGGAAAAACCCATATGTCCAGCACACTGAGAGTCGTGAGCATGTTGCAGAATTTGGACTCTCATACTCTTGGGCACAAGAATTTGTGAATGCATAGACGTAGTCAAGTCTTGTACCATACGCACAAGTACGCCATTCTTCATTGTAATCCAAGATTTGCGATTTGTGTTCTGATTTGGATCACCATTTTTAGCAAGAAGGAAGAATTTTTTTAAAGGAGGATCGTCTTCTTGCAGTTTTATAAAAGAGTCACGCGAAATCACCAAGTGACCATCTTGGCTATGCACTTCATTACTTTCAGTCGATGAAGTTTGAGGCATATTAAGAGCTTGTGCTCTTGTGACCACTGCATTGGCAGCTTGGATATTTTGTTCTTCCCAAGCAGCAATCTGCTGCGGGGTGCATTCCCTAACTCCGATGATAAGATCCGCAATAGGATTCGGTAGAAGACACGCGTGGACATCTCCCGTAAAGAAGGGAGTAGCAATGTGAATGATAGCAGTTGGATACTTTTCCAGAATGCCACCAAATGTTACACATTTGACCACTTTTCCCGTCGCACAGGAAGGATCTATGAGCGATTGCTTAACTTCGATAGTAGTGCATCCAGAATCAAAAAGGACTGAGACTGGATTATTATTCACTAGACCTTTATGTAAGATAAGAAATCCTCTCCCGTCATGCGCAACTGCAGCAGGAAGAGCGGGAAGAGGGTGACCACAACTTAAGGTAGTTACAGTAGTCGGTTCGAACAATGTAGTGCATTGGGGGCATTGAGATGCTCTCCCAAAATCGAAAGCAGAACAAGTGATAGCATTAGAGTTTTTGTTATTGTTCACTGGATTACATGCTCCCTGAGACTCTTGCTGTACAGAGTTTGCCTGATGATATGATCTATATTTGTTGTGTTGAGATCTACCGCGATTATTATTTCCTCTGAAATTATCATTGTTTGATCTTTTGTAACCATTGTTCTGGTTTGAATCTCTGTTTCCATAGTCACTATTGTCATTTTCCCAATGATGAGAATATTTATCATTTTGGTTTCGTTGTCTCCGTGAAGAATAGCTTGGATAGTTTCTGTTGTGACTACCCCTGCGAAAGTTTCTATAATTGTAGGACCCAAAATAACGAGGGCTGTCAGATCGCGTCCAGTTCTTCAAAGAAGAACCATTATGAGATGGATTGCTTTGATTTTGAGCATAATTACGATTACTCTTCCTATTAAAGTTGTGTTGAGTACCTTGAAATTTACGAAGAAAGTTAGAGCCATACGGTGTTGCAGAAGCAACTGGCAAACCTTCCTTAACTTTAGAGTTGCTGACAGTTACAAGAGGGTGCATAGTGACATACTGGCAACAATATTCTTCCATATCTTTTATGTTTTTAGGTTTACGCTCATGTAGAAAGGCAAGGAAAGACTCATTGACAGATGACATAACGTTGTCTCGAAGTAATAAGTCTATAAGGGCTTCATATGTATGTTCTGTTTTAGATAGCTCAATCCATCGTGTGAATGTAAGACGTATTTTTGAGATGAATTCTGAGAATTCTACGCTACTTTCTGGGAACATAGTCTTGAAACGAAGACGACAACCGTCTTCGTTAAGTTGATATTTCTTTAATAAGGCCGCTCTGACCACATCATAATTATTCTTGTCAGGCTCATCTACCATGCTTAACATATTCAGAGCTTCACCTTTAAGTATCTCCGACAACTGATTAACATATTGTGACTTATCTACTTTATGAGGTTGACATGACCGTTCAAATCTATCCAGATAGAACGTTATATCGTCACTGGAAGAATTGAAAGCAGGTCGTTTGACCTTGTAAGAAGTAGCATTTGTCTTATTAGAAGTTGACAGATTATTTGGATCATTAGTATTACCCATATTCATCAACTTCAACTTTTCTAACTCCAAAGCTAAGAGTTTTTCATCATGTTCCATTTTCGCTTTTTCTCTCCTCTCTTCAGCTTCTCTTTCTAATCTTTTATTTTCAGCCTCAGCTTCTATCTTTTTCTGCTCGGCTTCTCTTTCTAGCCTTTTATTTTCAGCCTCAGCTTCTATCTTTTTCTGCTTGGATTCTCTTTTTTGTTTTTCCATTTCCATCTGGAATTTCCTTTCATCTGCCTGTATCTGCAATCTTAAATTCTCAGCTTCTATTTTCTTTCTCTCATTTTCCATTTTCTGTCTCTTTTCTTCCGACTTCAGTGCCTTGGCATATTCAACAGTCGCGAATTCCTCCAATCTCTCACCAGCCTTACCAAGGGATTTCCCTTGCTCAATAAAGTACTGTAGTGTAGACATTATGTCTAACAATATGAGAACAGCAACCTGAATTAATAACTCTCTTTATCCCAACCTCAGTGGGAGACAAGTCTTTAATAAAGAACTTGTATAATAATACAATAATTTATAATAATATATATAATAATATATACCTTTATAATAATAACACTATTAATCGATTTTATATCCCAAGTACACAATACTACTAATAGTGTATGACTAAATATGTATATATAAATAGCGTGTGACAACAGAGAATAACATAAACAAAGAACAAGCATCAATGACAATACGATAACATCCGCAGAAATCAAATAAATTATAACGCGAAACTAAAGAAAATATCACAAAGCATGTGATGATAACTGCGAAATATCAAACGAAACAAATGACACAACAGTGTATAAACATAAAGGTGTATAAAACTAAACGAAAGGAAGAGGAGGGGGACAAATACAAACAAATCAAATCAAAACTAAAGAACAAAAAAATGACAAAAACAACGTCACAACTAAACAAAAATAGCAACAAATATCGCTAGCAATTTCTACTAAAGGAAATTTGCAAAAGTCCCTACAGAACACTTACAATAGGCCCTCGGTTAAGTGGGATATCCCACCGCAAGACACCGCCCAACCGAAAACCCGTGGCCAGTATGGGGCTATTGTCGTGCTGACGTCAACGCTCGATGACCTCTACAGCCTACAATCTGACTTAACATTGTAGTAGGCCAGATTCGTGGAGTCTCAGCTACACAGCGAACAGTAGTAAATAGGTCAACCACCGATACCAGCTTGGTACTTGGCGACTCATACGGCTAGATGATCGACAGTTACTGCAGAAGTTGATTTACACTGTGCTACAAATATAAACGCTCTTCCGCAAGTCTTCAGTCGACGATGTCCATCGGTGTGAACGATCACGTCACGTTGTTTACGTTCAAGCTCCTGTTATAAACAGTTACAGCTGTTGTTTAAAGCTTCGTGTAACAGACATCCCTATATATCAACGTTGGATCTTCTGGTCTCAACTGTGTTGGCGAGAATGTCTTAGTAGCTGTACTTTGGAAGCCACTACCTGTTGTCGTCGTTTCTGTAACCCTTCGACGGTGGATCTTCTTCCCATTGCTGTCCAGTGTTGTACTTCATTGTTGACTAAGGGCTTAGATTGTCATAAGATAAGTGGCCTGTTTGTTGTTGTGAACTGTGCCATTATGTTGTCTGTGAACTGAGCCTTCCTTGCAACACACTTTATTTATATGCTTTGTGTTTATGGTATATATTTTAGGTGTGTATATTTCAGCGGGTTTTCGGTTGGGCGGTGTCCCACTTAATCGAGGGCCTACTGTAAGCGTTCTGTAGGGACGTTTGCAAATTTCCTTTAGTGGAAATTGCTAGCGACATTTGTTGCTATTTTTGTTTAGTTGTGACGAGGTGTACCTTTCGTTGATTTTGTCTTTTTTTTTGTTCTTTAGTTTTGATTTGATTTGTTTGTATTTGTCCGCCTCCTCTTCCTTTCGTTTAGTTTTATACACCTTTATGTTTATACACTGTTATGTCATTTGTTTCGTTTGATATTTCGCAGTTATCATCACATGCTTTGGGATATTTTCTTTAGTTTCGCTTTATAATTTGTATGATTTCTGCGGATGTTATCGTATTGTCATTGATGCTTGTTCTTTGGTGGCTGCATCTTACTAAATCAGCATTTAACATTATGGTAGCCATCATTTAAACCTCCAACAATATGGTGGCCAGTATGAGGAAACAATCTTTGGACATCTTGGTCACACATAGAGGACTTTCCTTCCCCAGAAATAAAGCCAGATTGAAGACGCCAAAAAACGTCTTGACCGCTTGAAAACTACAGCTCGACTCCTTACATAAATGTCTTTCTTAACGCGCCACAAAACTAGTGCATGCGTCGGGAGACACAAAACCCCTGAGCTACGCTCAGCTGGGGTGATCTGAAACATTCCAGGAAAGGCTGACCATTCAAGCCATATATGGTCAGGTAACAAGACCTCGGTTCTAAAATTAGACCACTTAGATAAAAGACAAGTGAGATAACAACCACTGTTGACTTCAACCCAAGTAAAAAATGAGTAATTCCCCTATGATCGAGAATCTAACAAATAATGTCTCCAAACTTAAACAGGTACATTTAACAGACTATTAACTGAGCGAAACTGTCCGCAACAATGTGTATGGCCTAAATCACCATACTCCAAGGCCTGAAATAATACATAATCTATGGCGTGAAAATCTTCAATAACGTACATAAATAAGCCGCATATCCATGGCTTTAGGAAATACATTAGGAAGTCTCAAACATTCCTTTCACACCAAAAATCGTATCCCTCGATAATCATATCTGGACCCACTCACAAAATGGTCAAACATCCATTTCGTACCTCTGCCAGAAAACACACTGTCACGAAAATCGCTACTTAATACCACTCAGTGACCAAAAAACTACATGCGCGGACTCACCGCGCGAGAACTCAGCTCAGCTCAAAACCGTCCCTACCCAAAAATCTCACTAGGGACTAAAACAGTTTTTTAACGTATTTTTAAACACATTAACCACTAGTCAGTTGAGCTGTGTTCAACAATTTACTGGCTATAGCTCCCAACTAAGAAACAACATCATCATCACGCAGAGCGTGTTTACAAGGGTGATTACTAAAAACTGGCCTGTGCATACAAGTCTTTTAACGCTTAACTCCCCTACATAAGAAATATGACTTAACAGCTTACACCGACCCCCGGGGAAAAAATGATATCATTTTTTTTTAAAGTACATCAACAAAAAATATGAGGTCGAAGAAGCTCTAATGTCCACAGACAAGAATTACCCTATGTTAAGTCATTTCCATAAATTTACAAAACATTATTAGAAGTAAGTAGAAAGTAGTAAATGAAGCATACAAAGTAATCAAACAAGCATACAAAAACGATCGGTTTCAAACAAAAGTAAGTACATTCAGTATAGACTGAGGAAAAAAAAATAAATAGAAGGTGAAAAGAAATGATCAAGTAAAACGAAAAATGACCAGCAATGAAATAGAAATAGGAAAAGAAATCAATAATACAACATAGTAACAATTAAGTTAAACAATGCATTGCATGGAAAATAAATACAACTATCACAAACCAGCATAAAACAAAACAAACCATCCATATATATATATATATTATTTATTTATTTATTTATTTATATATATATATATATATATATATATATATATATATATATATATATATATATATATATATATATATATATATATATATATATATATATATATATAAACTATTAAAGAAAGCTATAACTAAATAAAGCATAATAGACAATTCAACCAAGATATTAAACTTATTCATACCTGAAAATGAATTACTATTGACATCGCACACACAAAAAATAATAACACCGCTATAAATAAGTTTCCACTGACGCACAATCAAGCGCTGGGCAAAGAAAAGTTATCACAATGTCAGAAAAAAAAATAATGTACAATACCAAAATGTTTCGTAACGATAAGTTACATAAAAATATTATTTTTTTATTTACTAGTTTAAACCTATAATTAATATACCAAAAATGAAATCAGCTTTAACAAAATGTATGACATATAAAAATTCCTATCACTAAGTTTTAAGGGAAAAAAATAAAAACAGATTCGTCACAGAAAAGGCACATGGGAAAACACCCTGTTACCATGTATTCCAACTTGCAAATATATAAATACAACATTATGTATCCTGACTATGTGCTTTAACCAGACCTCTGGATTCTTCAGTCGAACAACAGTAACAGCTGTCTCTGTTAATTCTACATGTTCAGTTTAATTTAACCTTTAAGTTACTCCAGGATGACAATCACGTTCAGCTCAGCTACAATGTTCTTTAGCTGTAACTTTATACTTTTCTCAACCCGATATGCGATACACTATAAAGGAATCCACAATCTACTGCTACTGTTAGATATGAAAAAGTCCTATAGAAATATCTGCAGCTGTTTAAAATATATATATATTTAAGTATTAAAATAATCTGCTAGGAAAATGTTGCATGTCTGGCTGGCAAGAAAATCAAATTATTTAAATTCTCAGGTGACATGCTCTAGAAAAAATCAGTGTTTCTAATATGTTCCTTATTTCAAATACAAGATCATCTCTGATACATGCAAGCTACGTTTCAAAATTACGTTTCAGAACATAACGGTTACTTCATATTTTCTCTCTCTGTGCCAATATGTTAACCAGTCATGGCATCAAAACACGAGAAAGAAGTTTAAATTTAGTGAATAAAAGAACACTCGGGGCTCTCTGAAGACGACTATTGCACCTTCACGGCTAATGAGGTTGTGCATAGGGCTGGCAATCTCATCATGCATAGTAAACTGTCCTAGGAATTACAACTGCAGGTGCACGTCAATGCTTGATGTACCAGCTACAGTGGCTCCAAGCTCCACAACAGAGCACAAAGGTCAATGATTATATGGCCTAAGTGGGCATAGTCTTCTGACTGGTGTGTAGATACCAACAGCCCACTGCCTTCATTAAAAAAAGCTAAAGACAGCTCACTACAAACTGACATGCTACACCTGATTACAATCGTCATACGTTCTACGTTAATCAAAACACAGTAGTATAAGAATAGTATGGAAATGAAATGATGCTTAAATATGAACCAACATACTATCTGAAAGAAGTTATATCACATTATAATACAATACTCTCTAATATACCATACTATACCAATATACAATTTACAATATTATCTACTATCTTAAATAAGTTATATAGTAAACAACTCTAGCGGTCTTGAAAAATCCTGTAAACTTGCGGAGGTAACATCATACAATGAGGAGTGAACATACTGACTGGTTCCACTGGAAAAGCAAATCTTGCGCAAGGTGACATATACAAGAGGTGGAAAAGCAACAGCTCAATCAGAAAACATAGCAGCTTTGACTCTCATTGACAAGCCGTTGCTGTGAAAAATACACAAATGAAAATGTCTATCTTAATCAACGGTAGTATTTTATAAAAGGTAACAGTTAACTGTACATTAGACCTACCAACTGTGGCTGTGTAGACTTCCGGCCCCTTTATGATGAGCAACAAACCTTCCTCCATCACGTGTAGACAAAACAGCAGGATTAAGAAGAGGATGACCGCAACTCAAGGTAGTCACCGCTGTAGGCTGAAACAGAGTCATGCACTCATGGCAACGAGATGCTCTTTCGAAATCAAAAGCAGAGCAAGCAATAGTATTTGAGACCATATTATTACTATTGTTACCTTGATTACTAATAATTGTGGGCTCATGTTGAGCAAAGTTAGCATGACGATGCGATGTAACATGTGGAGAGTTACCATTATAACGAGATCTATCAATACTATTATTTCTTTTCGGACCATTGTTATGTTTTGAACCCCAGTTAGCATTATTGTGATTAATATCTCTCCTTTGATAAAAATATCTATTAGATGGAGTTTGTTGTCTTTGAGAAAAATTACTGTAAGGTTGATAATCTCTAGTGTAGTTATTCCTACCAAAATTTCCATAATTGTTAGTACCAAAATGTTGAGATCCGTTAACTTGTCTCCAGTTTCTTGGAGAAGGAAAATCACTACGTGATGAACCCCCTTGGTACTGTCTAAAATCACGATTATCTATCCTACCAAGATTGTTTTTGTTTTTGCATGTGGGAATGTGCTTAACCGAAGTATCGGAATGACAGATTTCTTATGGTTGCCTACATAATGGGCATTATTTTGGGAACAAATACTACTAGTATTATCCCTTGTTATGGATTTATCAGAATTTCCAACAGCAGATGCACGGTTGGTTTGTGGAGCTTTGACATGACATTTATCAAAGTTGTTCCCATGATGTCCAGGACTGATTGTTACAGAATGGTTACTTTTGTTGGCCTGACGCCAAGAATCAGTACTATTAGAGGCAGTATCGTTAGTACGTGGGAAATTGTATTTGCCACGAAAAGATCTATGTACACCATATTTGATGTTACTGTTAGTATTGAGTGCATGTGGCTGACTGTTTGCCTTACTGATGTGTTGATAATCAACCTTATGTCTACCACTGTCAACATTGACTGTAGACAACACCTTGTTGCTCAGGACAATATCCAACAATCCATCAAATCTCTTCCTTAATTCCGTAATTTCTAAATTTTTGAGTGAAATTTCTTCACCTTGTTTCTTGATTAAGTTATCAACTGTCAAAATTTTGTACCTTTCCTCCGCTAGTGATTTCTCAATCTTTGAAACTTTCTCTCTCCATCGTTAACTCTTCTAATCTCTTTTTCTCATCCTTTTCTTTGCTTGCTCTCCTTTGTCGCGCCAATTTCTTTAAACTCTTCTTTTGTGCTTTATCAACACATGTGGTTGGATACCTTCCATATTCCTGGCCCTTTCCTGCCCAAGTTCAAGTTTGAGTGCTTCAATAGCACTAAGATGACTATTCATTAGCGCATCAATCTTCTTCAGAAAAAGTATTGTTCTCTTCAAGTCGGCAACTGAGATGTACACTTTGATTCAGTATATCAATAAGTGTTTCATTGTATGACTTCTCACTTTTCTCGGCCAAAACTTTTAATTTCTCGTAGTCCATTTTGACTTGTTCTAGCTCGCTAACAGGAGCACTTTCCTCATGTTTTCCATATTCAGCCTTCGATTTCTGTTTTTCAGTTTCTATCTGAAGTTTTCTCTCTTCGGCCTGCATTTGCAATTTCCTCACATCGAGAGTCGCATTATCACTCAATAAATCAAGAAACGTTTCTGTATAAGACTTCTCACGTTCCTCGGCCTCAACTTTTAATTTGTCACATCTCTTTCTTTTTTGAACTTTCTGCGAGAGATTTTCCATTTCGACATTTTTATCTTCCTACTGAGCTTCCAACTCTCTGATCGGACACAATGCTGAATACAATGCAGCTTGAGAATTATCAAGTTCCAAGTTCGATTTATGTAGAACACTTTGAAGTTTGGACACTGTCTCATGTAGTCCGCTCTCTTCAGCAATACTTTCTAAAAAAAATTCTCCCTTTCCTGTTCATTCAGTTTGTTATCTTTTATTTGCTCCTCTTGAACCTTGTCATCTAGTATAGCGTGGTGAATGTTTTTCAGCCTCTGACCATGCGGCACAAAGAGGTACCTTGCCACAAAAACACGAAGATGGCAAGGCATTAATTCTGCTAGTTCCTTAGTAATAATTATGTGAGGAACAGACCGAAACTTAATATTTACAAACTCCTCAAGATCTGATGCTATATTACCCAAGAAACGGTTTAATACAAACTCTTCCAGATCTGGGCCTTGTTCTCCATAATCTATACCATCCTGGAGAATATCCTCCAGCGCAGACATTAAATCTGATGTTGACATTTTTATATGAGTTCCCAACTCACACAGCTAAATGTCGCTCCAAAAAATCAAATTATCCCTTAATTAATGTATAACAAGTTCCTGTCTATAGAACCTTTATAAATTCATATCAATATGAGGGAAGTCAATATATAATATCATCATGTAGCCATTAATTATTTATGCATTACATCCCACAATAATTAATAAACAATTAACGTACGATATACGCAATTAGAACAACAGTTAGGAAGACAAGATACCAGAGAACAAATGATAACATTCGCAGAATCAACTGAACAATAAAGCGGAACTAAAACCAAAATTTTGCAAAGAGTGCAATGACACTGCGATCAAAATGACAAGACAAGTAACAGCACAGTGTATAAACGAAAATTTGTATAGAAATAAAAGACAGCCAGAAGAGGAAGACACCCACAAACAAATTAATCAATAAACTAAGGCACAGAGAAAATACTACGATCACAACAATGAAACGTTACGTCACACCTAAACAAATACTGTCGTGAGGGACAAGTAACGGTCTAAACCTCGGCAAGGTTTTTAGCCTTGAACCGGAATTACCGCTCAATTGAGACTCACAATCTCAACCCTATAGAACGCTTATGAAGGCCCTGTGTGACCTGGGATATTCCCTTCATAAGTCACCTCACCAACCGCCCACATAAATATGGAACATAGTACATAGAATACTCAAGAGAACAAGTAATGCATAACATAGGAAGGCCTGTTGACATACATAAAGTGGCACAGTTCACAAACAAAACCACTTATCTTCAATAAAGGGAAACTCCTGTCCTTCGCAACAACAACAATGATGAGCTTCGGGTATCACACTGTAAGCTGCAGTCCAACGTTGACAGGCACTGTAACTCCTCGTCAAGTCTTGAAATGTAACTTCTTTTCGCTGGCTTGATGATGAAAATGACAGCACAAGTCCAAAGTGACGTACCCCCAGGTCTGATAACTTTGAACGGGCCAGTACACCCAGTCAAAGACGTTGTTTGCAAACACTGCAACGTTTAACACACAGGCTACCTCAGGCAGATTCCACTGCGATAACTTGTCCGTGTACACACCGATAATTGGGTCACAACATGACCGCTGTACGCTGATTGACCTACAGTCACGCACTTCGTGTGAACTTTTCTGGGTTGACTCAGGACCGTAGAAGACCAGCTCTATGTAAAATAAAATCTGTCTAGAAGTTCTGTTAGTGGTGAAAAGAGTCGTTACACACTTAGTTACTGTATTATTTTCTCATACATATATAGGCTGTCACTTTTGTATGCGTACGTATTGAATGTTCGTTGGTGGTGGGTGTTGTATCCCTGACAAGGCCGAAGTCAGTAAGGTCGCTGGTATCACACACCATGAGACTGGCTCACCACTGTTAATTGAGGGTACAATCCCAAGATATATAATCATCAATAATTGCTCATAACGGATCATCGATCATCAGTAAGTAAATCCTTAGAGATACAGTCACTGGTACAAAAATATGCATTCACAAAGGCTGTAGAGCACCGCAGCCCATAATCATAACTATTATGGCCAAAAAATATCCTTTCCAGAAAGGGGAACTGCAGATGTCGCAGTTCACAATAATATGTGTATGGCCTAAATCACCATACTCCAAGGCCTGAAATAATACATAATCCATGGCTTGAAAATCTGCAATAACGTACATAAATAAGCCGCATATCCATGGCTTTAGGAAATACATTAGGAAGTCTCAAACATTCCTTTCACACCAAAAATCTTATCCCTCGATAATCATATCTGGACCCACTCACGAAATGGTCAAACATTTATTTCGTACCTCTGCCAGAAAACACACTGTCACGAAAATCGCTACTCAATACCACTCAGTGACCAAAAAACTACATGCGCGGACTCACCGCGTGAGTTTTCAGCTCAGCTCAAAACCGTCCCTACCCAAAAATCTCACTAGGGACAAGAACAGTTTTTTAACGTATTTTTAAACACATTAACCACTAGTCAGTTGAGCTGTGTTCAACAATTTACTGCCTATAGCTCCCAACTAAGAAATAACATCATCATCACGCAGAGTATGTTTACAAGGGTGATTACTAAAAACTGACTTGTGCATACAAGTCTTTTAACGCTTAACTCCCCTACATAAGAAATATGACTTAACAGCTTACACCGACCCCCGGGGGGAAAAAATGATATCATCATTTTTTTAAAGTACATCAACAAAAAATATGAGGTCGAAGAAGCTCTAATGTTCACACATAAGAATTACCCTCTGTTAAGACATTTCCATAAATTTACAAAAAATTATAGAAGTAAGTAGAAAGTAGTAAATGAAGCATACAAAGTAATCAAACAAGCATAAAAAACGATCGGTTTCAAACAAAAGTAAGTACATTCAGTATAGACTGAGGAAGAAATAATAAATAGAAGGTGAAAAGACAAGACCTATGTTGGGCTTCGTTTGTTGTTGTTTGTGGTGTGAAAATGGGTTTGTTGAATCTGTCTACTTGACAACGCGAATGGATTCAATTTCTGAACAAGTAGTAAAAAGTCAACTTGAACTGCCAACCATGGGCATAGCAACTAATGCCAAGAAGGTGTATAGTTCATTCAATTTATTTAACATGGTACGGTTCACTAGACGAACATATAATGTTGACGACGGATGGTTGACGTACACTGGATAGCACACAACGTAAGTTTTCATATTTTAAAGTGCAGTTAATTCGTTCCTTAAGATAATCGCTTAGGTAACGTCAGACTAGTTATACAGTGTTCATAACATGGCATCCAATTAAACAAATGAGGCAGTTTTATAAGACATGTCAATCTTCCACTGTCCTATGACCTTGGCAATGACGGAGAACCTTGTCAGGTCTGTTATATCATATAATGTTCCGATACTACGTATCTCCTTTAGTACTGGCCTCTTATTTTCAATCAATGAAGAATAACAATAATATACTTTTCTGCCCACGACCTTCGTGGCATCATAGCTTTGATATAGCAAATACTTGAGTCACCTCTGCTTTGCGGGGTACGTATTCGTAACAGCCGAATACTGATTTATATCATAACAATATATATCAAGCCAATCCTGGATGATCCTAACGTCGGAATCCGTCGGCTTTAAAGTTTACATAATAAGTTTCAAGTAGGACTCCATTTTGAACCAATACGTCATTGGTACAACTAGACGTCTACATGAGAACGAAAATACATTATCATCAAATATCATACTTGCTTCTCTTCCCAAGAAATATCACTAGATTACTGTTGACCCGAGTCCTCATCTTATGAACAGACGGACGGTCATACACAATAATAATATACCCGCAACACGGGTTCGAACGCCACGAATCAATGGACTGATTCTTGGGCACTAAACTTCTCAACCCCCGCTATGACGTAGACGGACTGTCTAGATACACGTGCGGTCTACATAACCCCCTATACGCCTTAGTGCACAACCGTGCGCTAATGAAATCAAACTCACCAATAAGACTTACTCTCATGTGAGTCGGTGCGCAAAGTTTCTTACAGAGGTAGGACAACATATTTAATAATATGATACTACCTTCATCTGTAAAGGAGTGTAGAGATCTACGAAAAGGGCTCTACAGATTCATTACCAATCCCCCCAAAAAAATTAATTATATTAATTTTTTTCTTTAATACTCGACACTAGAGGTGATTCAAGTTTACATATTACAATTTTACAAATATATCAAGATGAAAATAATCAAATATGAAATTCCAATCAACTCAAATGAACAAAAGGTATGCATAAAAGCATACATCCACAATTGACCACCTTTGGTACAATGTGGTAAATGAAATAAAATAACATATTTAGAAATATTCAATTAAAACAAATGTAAACGCAAATGAAAAGAAATGATGAGAAACCAATGAATAAACAGAAAAGTGATGGATATGTCTTTAAAATGACAAGTGAAAAAAATGAATAAAAATGAAAGAATACAATTTAAACACGTATAAGATCAACGCACTTTAACCGTGTCTCTAAGTCATTTTGTGGTACTAATTAAATTACCAATGTTAAATTAATGTGCTTAAATACAAATATTAATAAATCTACTTAAATATTGTATAGTTAATTACATCAATCATTATGTTAACTAACTAAGTATCTAAGTTTAATAATCTAATTAATTCGTTTATTTCGCTTTAATAGTGTTATTAATTCCTTAAATAACGAAAGTTCCATTTTCCTGTTAGTGAACAGTTTATAATATAACAAGTTCAGTTCCACAAAGAAAATCCAAGTGTTAGAAATGTCATTTCTGTGAGAAAATATAATCCTTTTCCAACGTTATTTTCTCTTCAATGTCATAATTAAGTGACTTTTATTTTCATAAAGATAGTCATATAACTTAACGTTCAATTTTATTTTATTACATAAGCATTGTAAATTTCACTTGACTGAATGTTAATGAATCTAATAATCGAGGTATTACACGTAAAAGTTACACTCGACGAATTGTCAGTGTCGAAGTTTCAGTTGGCTTTATTGCGTAGCTGCTAATTCGATTCATTCGGACATCTCGACAAGATGTCAGCGAGAACATTCTGTGTGCCAGGTATGGATCGAATCGTGAAATTAAATGGTTGTAACGCGATCGCATACCTAGTAGATTTGGCAGATTTTACGTCCTTTGTGTTGAGTGCAGTAAGAGCTTTTTGGTCTGATTCCACAATAAAGTGTGATCCAAGCAGGTATCTCTGAAGTTTATTTATTGACCATACAAGCCCGAGAAGTTCTTTATCTAAAACTGAATACTTCTGTTCAGTTGGAGTTAACTTTCGTGACACATAGAGAACTGGGTGCAAGGTACCATTATATTCTTGTAATAAGACACTTCCCACGCCGTAATTAGAAGCATCGCTGCGTAATACAAATGGCAAATTCTCGTTAGGTTACCTTAAAACAGGATGATTAGAAAAAAATTTCTTTATGATATCCAACGCGATTTGATGTTCGTTAGACCACCGAATCACGTTAGCTGCACCTTTCCTAAGTAATGAAGAGAAAGGAGCAGTAATGGACGAAAGATGTGGTATGAATTTCCCATAGTATTGTACTAGTCCTAATAGAGATCGCACTTGTTTCTTTGTTTTAGGTGTGGAGATGTTAAGGATTTTGGAAACATTACTGTCCTCTGTGTATAACATACCGCGACCAATACGGTGTCCCAAAAAAGAAATCTCGTGGAAACCCACAAATGCCTTTGATGGCTTAGCAGTTAAATTATGATTTTGTAACGTGGACAGTAATGAGTTTAATCCTTCTAAATGTTCTTCCCATGAGTCACTGAAAAGACAAATGTCGTCTATGTACGCAATGACGTTGGGATGATGAGATAGGATTCGACGCATCATGCGTACGAACGTAGCAGGAGCGTTAACTAACCCGAAAGCATAAAATTCCATTGGAATAGGCCCCGGGGCGTCGAAAAAAAAAAGCAGGGAGTGGTTTTGCCCTTTCTGTCAATGGTACTTGCCAATAGCCTTTTGACAGATCAAACTTAGAGAAGAAAGTAGAATGAGATAATTTCACTAATAAATCTTCTAAAAGTGGCAAAGGTTCAGCGTCAAATTGTGTGACTTTATTTAATTTTCTATAGTCTACACATAGACGAATGTTATTATCCTTCTTTCTGATTATCACCATAGATGAAGCATATGGTGACAACGATGGTTCAATTATGTTTAATCGAAGCATCTCATCTAATTCCTTTTCGACCTTATCTCTATAGTGTAAAGGTATGGGATATGGACGAATACGGATAGGTGTTTCATCAGTTAGGAGAATATCATGCTGAATAGCTGATGTATGACCTGGAATGTCAGTGAGAACCTTATCATACGTTTGAAGTAGTGATGAAACTTGTTGTCGTTGATCAGTCGAAAGAGAAGAAGAAATAGTGACATCATTCCAGTTTTCCGTGGAATGAAGAGGTACAACTGGTATGGGCAATTGTACATCTTGAAAAGAAGATTCTTCTTCTTGTATAACTGACAAATTAGTATAGTTGTGAATATGAGGAGTAGGATCGTCAGTCGCTTGAAATACTGATTGTAAATAACACTGGCTAACAAAAAAAATTTTTTTTTTTCTTTCTCTAACATTTCTATGTTTTTCTGGTCAATTTTAATGCACTGTTTTTAAATCTGCAAACCGTTTTTCTCTATCAGGTCGGGATCTCTAGAAATACGCAATTGAAGTTTTTTAACAAGGCATACAGTATTACAACATCATTTGTACAAGAAGTATAACAGTTATGTAGGCTTGAATTTCTTTGCAGTCGACTTTCGTCGGTGAATGGCATGTGGTACATCGCGATGAAGCATGGTCACACTCCACCGTCCTTGATAACGTGACTCCATTACGGCGATATCTTGATGGAATCGTTCTCCATGTTCATCGCTGACTTCGCCAAGGTTGTGAGGGAAAAAGTCAAGATGCGAATCGAGCAAATGGATTTTGAGGGACATGTTACAGCCCATAATTCTGTATGCATCTATGCACTGCTTAACAATATGCACATAGTCGACAGATTTGTGATTTCCCAGAAAGTAATCGACGATCGATTTGAATGCCATCCATGCGCGAAGTTCACTACCATGTAACAAGTTCTCGAATTGTTTGTCTGCAATAACTTTCCTAATCTGAGGTCCTACAAAGATACCTTCCTTTATCTTTGCATCGCTAATTTGCGGAAACTTTTCTCGAAGATAAGTGAAAGCTTTGCTCGTTTTATCTAACGCTTTTACGAAATTCTTCATGAGTCCCAACTTTATATGTAACGGTGGTAAAATGATGCTGTCTTTGTTAACTAATGGCTCGTTTATTACAATTTTATGCTCGAGCTGCATACGATCCCTGATAGGCCACACCTTTCTTGCATAATGTTCCTGTCTGTTGCGGCTGTCCCATTCACTTAGGAAGCAACAAAATTTAGTATACCCAGTCTGCATGCCCGTGAGAATTGCAATGACCTTTAGGTCTCCACAAATCCGCCATTGGTAGTCATTGTACTTTATTTTTGCCAAAAGTATAGCCATATTGTCATAAGTTTCTTTCATATGAACAGAGTAGGCGACTGGAATTTATGAAAATAAATTTCCATTATGCAATAACACGGCTTTTAGACTAGTATTGGAAGAGTCGATGAAAAGTCGCCATTCATTGACTATGTGCTCATGACCGAGGTGCACCAGTAGACCGTTTACATCTTTGCAATAGCAAATGTCATCATCCATCTCAAAGTATTGAACAAGTTCTCTGTGTCTATGACGAAATTTAGATATCGGAGTATTGGGCGCTAAAAGATTCCATTCTTTGAGTCGCGAACTGAGTAATTCCGCTTGTCCTTTGGTGAGAGCGAGATCACGTATTAGATCTGAAAGTTCTGAATGGTTAATTAAGTGAACACCATCATTCACCGGTATATAATCCGAGTCAGAATTAGTTTCTAAAGCAGGTAAACTATCACTTTCTGATGGTTCATTCACGTCCAATGGATATTGTTCTGGTGGAACTGGGATCGGACACGTGATTGGATCATGAGGCACTGGTTTCGAAACCGATTCAATATTTGGATAAACCACAGACTTTCTAGTTTTAAAAGTGAAACCATAGATATTTGTCAAGCAGAAGTAACAATCAGTAGCGTGATTTGTCGGTTCACGCCATATTACTGGCACTCCAAAAGGCATCGACTTATGCTTCGGCGATTTTCGTAACCAACCTGCCAATGTATTTGCACAAGTCGAACAAACTGCATTTGGCTTCCAAGATTTATTTGCATCATCAACTTTCGAATCGAAATAAAGTTAATATGCTTTCTTTAGTAATGGTGTAAAGTTTTTCTGGTGAACACGATCGGTAAAATATCCGCACACGTAACAGAACAGATCAGCCGAATTTCTACAACTTCTAGAAGCCATATTTCACTCAGAATTATTTCAAAATACAGTAACTATTTGAAATATAACGTAACATATGTCATGCATCTTTTAGCAGTATAAAAAGTAGAATTATTTTGCATTTTATTAATTTTTAAAAAGTTATATAGTAAAAATGAAACGGAGCAAATAACGGTTTCCCAAAAATATATTTATTCACAAATATCTTAAGAACCCGACGTGATAGAGATAAACGGATTTCAAATTTGAAATCAGCGCAAGAAACTGACCTAAGAACACTTATTCTTATATAAGAAAGAAAAATGTTGTTTGTCAGTGTAATCAGGACGTGAATAATACTCTTTCAACATGTTAATGTGAAAGGTTTTGTGTTTTCCGTTAATATCTACGATGTAGTCGACATCGGATATTCTTGAGATGATCCTAAATGGACCTCTCCATGTGATAAGTAGACGATTATTATGTGAAGGCAGTAAAACAAAAGCCTCGTCACCAGGAATAAGCTGGCGAAGACGTCTATAACGATTTGCAAATAGACGAGCTTTTTCCTTAGACTCTTCGGATGATGCAGTAGCTAACCTACAGGCACCTATTATTCTCTTTCTTAAAGAGATGACATATTCATATGAGGATTGAGTTTCCTCAGGTATATTATCTTCGACCAATAAATCATGGATTAAAGACATAGGACCGCGTGGTTGTATGCCAAAAACCAACTGGAAGGGGGAAAACCCTGTTGCTTGGTTTTGCACTTCGCGATACGCGAAGAGAGCAGCGGGTAGGACCCTGTCCCACTCCTGAGGGTGATCTTGAGTCATCTTACCCAACAACTGCTTAAGTGTCCTATTCTGTCTCTCAATTAATCCATTCGACATTGCATGGTATATTGAACTGAGAGATCTATCTATACCCAATGTCTTCATAACCTGTGACATGGATTCGGAAATAAACTGGACACCATGATCCGATAGGATCTTACGCGGAAAACCAATGCGTGAAAAGATCAGCATTAAAGCTTCTGCAACACTGGCAGATGAGGTGTTTTAAGAGGTATGGCCTCAGGCCAACGCGTACACATATCGATACAGGTGAGAATATGTGTATGTCCTCTTGCAGATGACAATATAGGACCAATGATGTCTATTGCCATTTTATCAAATGGTCTAATAGGTATGTCCGCAGCTTGGATAGGAGCATCATGATACGGACCCCTTACTTTAACCTCCTGACATGTCAGCAGGAACGACAATAGAGATTAACATCCCTATGAACGCCAGGCCAATAGAATGCGGATAGCACTCTAGATTTGGTTCGGGAGAAACCCATGTGACCTGCGCATTGTGAATCATGAGCATGTCGTAATATTCTGGGTCTCATAGTAGACGGGACCAGAATTTGTGAACGCACCAATGAATCTGTTTCTCTTAGTAATCTAACTAAAATACCTTTTTTTAGAGCAAATTGGTGTCTAGACTTTGCAATTGTGTTGTTATTCTTACTCTTAGTCGCCAATTGAAAAAATCTCTGCAATTCATTACTATAGAATTGTCATTTTCGATAGGGAGTTTGTAAATTAGCAAACAGACTTCCACTTGAAATAGGGCGGTCTTTGAGATGCGAGAAAATTAAAGGAAACACGTTACTTAAGCAGGCAATCTCGCCTAAGAAAAAAAAAAACAAATATAACAAGTAAGGGTCTTATACAACGAACATCCTTCCGTCACTTTCACTCGATTCTTTCGTCTGGGCCACCTGATTTACATACACTCGTGTTGTGGTTTCGCCGGCTGGCGCAACTTTTGGGACACCTCACACTTTTTATCTGTTACTGTCGTTTAATGAAAACAGATCCCAGCTCTGCAGATTTGTTTGTTGGTTTCATCAAAATGGATCTGGGGAGCGTCTGCTTCAGGCGTTAGTTATTTTCAGACTAAAGATAATGTCACTTGACTCACGAGGTAAGAATTAGGCTTAAACGAGCATAAAAATGTCAGAAAACGAGGTTTTACCCTTAATTAGGAAGATGACCGGTGGACAACTTCTCTCAAACAGAAAATCTTAGTTCCCCACTCACTTGTCAACAATGTCGGAACGTTAATGTTGTTGAATTTAATTATTCTCGCCGCCAGGCAGAAAATTTACGTAGAGTTTATGGAAGAAATTAAGATCTGGTTCACAGGCCCAGTATTGATCATTACAGTCTTTGAAAACCCGTTAGTGGGATATAGTATTACTGTCTAACTCTGTTTGCACCTGCACTGTCAGATCAGGGTTACTTGAGAAACCCACGTGGTTCAAATTAAGGACTGTTTATTTCTTCACACGTATGAACTCTTATTAAATGCTGGTAAAGTTCGGGTCACCCCCAGTATTTCACTCAAACACAGAATTACTAAGAACGTTAAACCACTTCGACCAAACTAAGGCCATCTCTATTTACAGAGATTATTTAGAAATCGAACGAAGGTTGTTCTAGTCTAACTGCAAAGTTACTGAGTGAAATGAAATAGTTTCAAACGTGGGTTAATATTTTAAACCAGACAAAGGATGAACTATCTCCCCCGCGCCGATCTCTCCCCTTCTCATAACAGCTAAGTTATACTTAGAGGCGTGTCGTAACTGCCACCGGGCGATTACGCACCTGCGTTGACAAACTGACCGGGAAAAAGCGCGTGTCAGTTGCAAATCTCAGACAACCGTCTACAACTGCGTCGTCCAGATGCCGGGTTTGACACCTTAAGCTAGTGACAGGTGAAAAATGGCAAACCAAAAAACTGCTCTATGTCCAGCGAAACGAATTTCTCACACCCCTGGCCCAGCGATCTGATCCTGACCGGGGAAACTGCAGACGTATGTCTGGCGAGAACCGTGTATTCACAGCTATCTGCGCGACTGACATCTGATGCAATAAGGTTACTAGTCAGTAAGAGAAAGAAAAACGATGATGGGAAAGAAATATATTTTTCGCAACGAGTGATGCGAAAAAATACAGGAAAAACAAGTACGGAAAGATAATAAAATAAAAGGGTTTCGGGTGAGAGAATAGGAAGAAGATCTAGGTAATTTAATGATATAAAGACCTACGTGACAGGACGTCCCCCCTTAAGATATGGAAGCACTCCATGTCTACGTTATGGAATTAAATTTCCTATAACCGTAGCTTCGGGGTGTCTGTCTTCTTCCCTCTCATCTTCTCCCTCCATCTCCCTCCAATTCCTACTCAAGTCTACTCCCAAGTTTCCTTCCTCTGGAATGTCTCCCATGCGCGCTTGAAAGAGCGTCGCCGCTTCTGACATTTTTGAAAGATTTCCTGTGATAGCGGTGGAATATCCCTGCCACTATCGTCATCTTCGTCAGTTTTGGCGATGGTCAGGAGATGGTCGGAGGTTGGCACAGGTCTTTCCGAGTATCTCTTTAACAGATTTAAATGGAGAACCTTCTCCTTTCCTTGTATAGAGATCTGGTAGTTAGCCTTAGAAATCTTTTTCAGGACGGTAAACGGCCCTTGCCATCCGATCTTCAGTTGGTTGTTCTCGGTAGGGAGTAACACCCGAACTTTTTCTCCTACTTCTAATTCTCTCTCTTTCGCGACTTTCCTGTATCGGTTAGCGTGCTTTGTGCGAGCTCGCTTAAAGTTAGTCGTTGCTAGGTCCCACCCTAGTTTCAACCTTTCCTTTAAAACCGACACATATTTGCTTGCTGAGACAACTGTCTCATCCGCCTTCTCGTCTGTCAGAGACTGAAGTAAGGCTTCAAGCGGACCCTTAATGGGTCTGCCGAATAAGAGTGTAGCTGGCGGAAATCCTGTGGAAGTATGAGGAGATTCTCTGTAGCCAAATAAAGCTCCGGGAATACAAAGATCCCAATCTTCAGGTTTCACTTGTGCCAGTTTACTTAGCATCATGTTGAGGTTTCCATTAGCACGTTCCACGAGCCCATTTCCGGCCGGAGTATATGGCTTAGTGTGGATGTGTTGGGTCCTCAAGATCTTAACGATCTCATCCATCAACAGGTTTCGGTATGGGATCCATTATCCGTCAACACTTGCTGAGGGAATCCCAACCGAGTGAAAATCTGCACGAGGGCTTCTGCGACATGCTTGGCATCTGCGCATGTTAGCGGGATAGCTTCTGCCCATAAAGTGCATGTAACGACTAAGGTCAGGATGAACCTGTTCCTTCTTTTAGTCCTTTCGAAAGGCCCTAAAATGTCGATCACAACCCGGTCGAATGGTGTTCCCATTATTGGCATTTCACCCAAAGTTGGACTGGGGGTGCCCGTTGCTTGGGTGGCACACGTTGGCACTGGGCACAGGATTTGACATATCTGATAATATCAGTATTTACTCCTGGCCACCAATAATGAGTGGTTATACGTTGGTTTGTGGCGTTCTGTCCCATATGTCCGCTGAAGGGATGAGAGTGCCCCATTTCTAGGATTTGGCTTCTGTACTGTTTCGGTACTAGGAGCTGGTTGTAACCTTGGTCAGGCTTGCCCGTTCTGCGATAAAGTACGCCATCCGCAGAAAAAATGTCCCCGTGCTGTTTGGGTTCCATAAATAGAAGTATTAGCCATGGGCAATGTTTTCCTAAAGCAGGGTGCCAAGTAGGGTCCTTGTATTGCGCTTCTTTAAGTTCCATAGGTAACAAATTTGGCGCAGGCTCCCGTTCCTTCTTGGTTTGCCCTCTTGTAGTTACTGCTGCCACAATCGGCTCTTCCGGTTTCCCAATACACACGTATCTCCCGCCAAGTATGACTGGGTAGATGGGATCATCCATAACAGCCGCTTTGATCACACCTCTGACAAAGTCAGAGTGTATCTCCACCAATGCGATGGGAAGCGCTGTAGGTGCATCACTCTTACGAACTCCACAAAGTTGGACGGTCTCTCCCTGTCTCTTGACGGGTTTTTTTTTGACCAGGTTTTCTGGCAACAATGCAATCGTAAGAAAGCCCCGTGTCAAATAAGCAAGAAGTTTGAGAACCGTTCAAAGTAACAGTACCTCGCGTTGAGGGTCTATCCCCAACAGGTTGGGAATCACTGTCCATAATTCCGCCTTGCGAGACTGTTAGCAAGCATCCGATGCGTTTAGGCTCGGTGTGCTCGGTCTGATCATATGTCCCGTGCTCAGGGGTTCTCCCTTTGCCACCTTGTCCTTTCTGTCTACGCTGCCATGTAGGGCGGTCGGGTTGATCAGACTGTTTGGGGTGGTTGGGGTACTTGTTCTTGTAGAACTTGGATTTTTCAGGAGGGGGGTTTTGAGGTCCAGTTTCTCGGTGGTTGTTTTGGTTAGAAGCCTGAGAAGATTGCTCTAGGTTATGTTTTCGAAAATGCTCCTCTGTCGGTTTCCGCTTTGTGGCCGGTAGTTCAGCCAGCGCATTGTGATAACGCTCAGACTTCTCTAAGATGTCTTCAAGTATTTTCTGCCCCTGCTCAGAACTCAGCTAGATGAAATCTCGGGTATCTGCAGACAATGTGTTCTTTATTTGTTCTGTTAAAAACAAATTCCTCAAGACCTTCGTAGGTAGAGGGGAGCTGCGAGAGAGCTCAAGGCAATTTGTCAAATTATCCCTTTAGACGGAAGAGAACTGGCTGAAAAGTTTCAGAATTCTCTTTCCGGCTGTTGCGAAACAGTTGCAAAAACTTGCGAGCGTTCATTTCAAAGAGCTCCAGTAACGCTTTCTTCAACACATCGTAGTCGTCTTGTTGGCTACTTTCCAGCTTGGAATAAACATCATAAGCAGAACCTTTTAGGGCCTGGGAAAGTTTCATATTCCAACGCGACCTCTCTAACCCGTACAGAGTTGCAATTTTCTCAAATTTTTCTAACCATGTGTCAATCTTCTCATTGGACAAGGAAAAGATTCAAGAGTGAAAGACATAGCATTTAGTTGAAGAGATTGAGTGTTAGCAGGGTCAGTTAAGGAAGAATGAGGAGAATGACTCTCCATTGCTTGGAGGTAGAGGCAAGCACCACGGCTTTGAACTCTAGTTCTTAAGCGCCTAGACTCTCATGCTGTCGTCGTTGCTTCATTGTCTCTATTCCCTCATCGCTGTCTCTCCTTCTCTCCTTTCCTCATGCTGTCTCCTTCGGTCCGTTCATCGCTGTCTCTTTCTCCTCATGCTGCATCCTGCGAATTTCCATTTCCCTTCGTCTATCTTCTTCTGCTGTAAAAGTAGCCGCTTTGCCCTCTTAGCCGCTTCTTTCCTCTAGCTTCTTCTTTTTCCTCTTTAGCTTCAGCTGCTTTCCTCTCCGCATCATATCTCTCAAGATCGTCACCTGACAAAAGCTTTCGGCTCCTCTCTTTCCAGTCCCGCCTCCCGCGCTTCGTCCCCTGAGGATTTGTCCCTAAGTTTTGCCCTCTCGGCCGTATTAATGTCAGTGACTGAGAACACGTGTAGATAGAAAAGAGGAAAAAGATTAACCTGGTTTCCTACCACTTATCGAGAAAAAATTTACCAAAAATCAAAAGATGATATCCTTAACCCTGGGATACCTCCTCCAAAAATAAATCTAACTATCGCTGCTATTAATCTGCAATAAAGCACCTAATGCATAATACACGACTACGACCAACTAAATGGTTAGTTA